>JANHGB010040011.1:0-132497 GCA_026283785.1 Coracopsis vasa | reverse complement strand
CGAGATGAGCTTCAACATGAAGACACGCAGCTCCAGCGGGCTGGTGCTCTACTTTGATGATGAGGGCTTCTGCGACTTCCTGGAGCTCATCCTCACCCAGGGTGGGCGGCTGCAGCTCAGCTTCTCCATCTTCTGCGCCGAGCCCGCCACCCTGCTCTCAGACACAGCGGTCAATGACAACCTCTGGCACGCCGTCGTCATCCGCCGCCACTTCAAGAACACGACGTTGATCATTGACCGGGCTGAGGCGAAATGGGTGGAGGTGAAGTCCAAGCGGCGGGACATGACTGTCTTCAGCGGCCTCTTCTTAGGGGGGCTCCCGCCGGAGCTGCGGTCGGCGACATTAAAGTTGACGCTCTCCTCCGTCAAGGACCGTGAGCCCTTCAAGGGCTGGATAACGGACGTCCGGGTCAACTACACGCAGGTGTCACCGGTGGAGAGCCAGGAGGTGCGGCTGGACGATGAGCAGAGCCGCCTGTGCGCCAGGGAGGACGTCTGCCTCAATGGGGGCGTCTGCTCGGTGCTCAACGACCAGGCTGTCTGCGACTGCTCCCAGACGGGCTTCCGGGGAAAGGACTGCAGTGAAGGTAAGGTGCCATTCCAGCTCGCTCCCCATCGCTCTGTGGAGGGGACGGATAGGAGGCCAGGCCTGCATGGAGTTTCATCTGTTTGAGTGGATCTCCCTCCTTCCCCTCCCTCCCCGCCACATCCCTGGCTCCTCTCTTCTCCGCCTTCTCCTCCCTGTCCTCCACGTGTCTCTGTGGCCAACCATGGTGCCATCACTCTTCTGTTTTTTGCCAGGCTGGGTGAGTGGAGGAGGACATTATCTGGATGTCTTCCAGAGGTGGGGTGCGATGTGGGTTTGTCCTGGGCAGAGGAAAGACGGGTCCTGGGTACCAGGTGTCACCCGAGTGGGAGGGGATGGCTGGCATCACACTTGGTGATGGACATGCTTGCCAGAGGCAGCTGGTGGCAACTAAGTTTGGGAGTGGGGAAGGTGATGCTGAGGAGAATTTTACTGGATTAAGTGCAAAGATGAACTGGGTTTGGGTGTTTTTTTTGTGGGGTAGGGGAGACCCAGAGTGCACTTTGTATTTGATACTTGCCTCTGCTTTGTTGTTGAAATAAAATCAGTGATTTATTTGTGAATTCCTGAAATTGTTGCTGGGGAGGAGGGGAATTATACAAGGGATTATGTTTTAGCATGGATGTGAACAGTGCTGCTTTGCAATGTATTTAGCAATTCACCATGCCAGTCAGACAGGGAGAATGCAAAAGGACAAGGAGAAGTACATACTCCAAGACCACAGAATTCCTGAGTAGCTTTACGAAGGAACAGAGAGCTTAGAAAAACCAGCAGTTTCCTGAATCCCATCTACAAATAAATCACTGAGTAAAATATGATTCATATTCGGTGCCCATTGTTTTTGGCAAATGGAAGGAGCGTGAACATTTACTTTGCAGATGCATGTAGGACTTTTTTTTTATTATTATTATTTTGCTAGTAAATGTACCATTGCTTGCAGCTCCTTAAACATAGAAATTCCTATGTTGTGTACCTAGAATAGGACGTAAATGTATATGAGTGAAATAAGAGCAAAGGTATCAAAGGAAAATATCCTCTTCATGTCAAAATTGGAGAGCAAAGCCCTAAGTTTAAAATGTAAAAGGTAAATATAAATAAGATACTATCAAGGCCAAATGAAGATCTTCATTGAGTGGCTGCATGACATTTATGGCTGAATAATTTGCCTTCAGCATTTCTATCAGATTTCACTCATTATAAGAAAGAAAACATCATTTGTGACTGTGCTTTATTATGTAACACCTCCTGTCCTTAGTGTCAATACTCAAAACACTACAGTCATTCTGCATCCTGTTTACTTTATCTCTCATCTGCCATCCGTAAAAAAATCCAAACCCTATCCACATTTTAAAGTCATTTTTAGTAAGTAAATGATAGTTTCAGAAAATAAGGTGTTTGCCCTTTCAATAGCACACAGCCCCAGAAACTGTAAAATGAAGTATCTTTTATATGAGGCAAGATCCTATCAATGGATTTAGTATTTGGATGTAAATTTTTAATATCTGGTACTACATAAGGTATAGGTATTTGTTAAATATTGAGAGGTCTTAGCATCTTTGAGTTGAGCCCTATAATAAACCAAAAAGAAAATTATGAGGTGTAGCAGCTTGGTTAAAGCAACAAGGGTCATTTATATATTCTTATATATTTACATGCCCTTTGCATTAATAGTTTATTTTAAATTGCTTTGAATATGTCATATATATATGAAAAAAATCATATAATTGCATGTACTATCAGTCACAGAAAATCTTCTATTTACATAATGGTAACTTTAACAGCTATTTTTAAGGAACACTTTTATGTTTAGACTGAATGTTACTGAAATACATGTATGTCCTTATATATTAAAAATGGTATAGAGCTTACTAGAAGGTAACAATAATATTTAGAATCCCCCAAACTTAGGTTAAAATTTTGGCTTCATTCAAATACTGGTGGTTTTACAATTGACCTCAGTGGGATCAAGATTCCCCTCACATGTCCCTTGAGCACCAAGAAGCCTTATAAAATAAGAGCAAGACTTACAATTTTAGCATATTTTCTCAGCAAAGGATCATCAGCTACTCAGATTCTGATTTCATTTGAAACAGGAGACAACATTTCCACTGCTAGCAATATAAATGGAACTAGCCCTACAGTTTATATCTCTTGATTGAGAAAAGATAGTAACTGAAATTCCCATCAGTCAGGTTTTGCTGATGGGATTAGTAGCTACTTAAATGTGCTACCAAAAATATTGAACTACTTTATAAATGATTTAGTATTCTAAGAAATAGAAAAGGCAGAAGGACAAGTAAAGCCACAGTGTCTGCCAAGAGAGAAACCCTGGCTATTGCTGTTTAGTTCTTTGTAGCCAACATAGAAATTACGCTGCTGAGTTTTGATCTTTTGTTCCTGGAACGTGTACGTTTCCCACAGACCTTGTAAGAGGTTGCCATTGCTGAAGGATGGAGGATCATCTCAAACTGCAGTGATCTGGAGGGGTCTTTTGAGTTTTCCCTCATTTGGCTTTTTGACTAAAAGTAGTTTCGATGGGAAAAATCCCCAACTTTCCATTTTTATCTGAAATTGTAACCATGTGTCCTGGTTGATACCTTTGCTTCAAAGGTAAAAGATGGTCATTAAATTCTATTTTCCTTGAGGGTTTTTAATAACTTTTTTTTGGGTGGAGGCTTGGATTTAGTGTGGTTCTGCATCTCTGTGGTCTGGTAAGACAGAGAGTCCCACAGTACAATGAGGACTTTAGGAATCAATAACAGCAACCACAAAGAAAATCTTTGCAAGATTTTCTATCCTGACTTGCACATTAGAGAGATTAAAAAGAATTGATTTAGAGTTGAAGTTTCGAGCCTTAGGATGCAATTTTTAATAGAACTTTTGTTGTTTTCAGGAAAAAAAAAATCTTTTTTTCTTTTTTTTTCCAGATTTTCATCTTTGAAAATCTCATTAATTTTTTCCTGAAGTAAAACCTTATAAGAATGAAGTTTAACCAAGTTTGTTTAGTTTGGAAAACCCACAGTAATGCAAGTTAGTTCCAGTAGGCTTAACTGTTCCTGGACCTGTCTAAATCAGGAGTTGCCTGAACCACACCAGTGTAAGAAGAGTGTTAGCTAGGGAAAGAACCAGATTTACTGCATTCAGTCATGCCCTTTATTTTGAATAGGATCTAAACGCTCTTCAACAAGAGCTTTGGCATGAATCACAGAAAAAGGACTGAAGTATTTCTTGAGGATCCAGGGTGTGCAATCCACAGCACAGAAAAACATGATCACTAACAGTTCTGTTGCGTATGAGTGCGTGTGCTTATGAGTAAAGACAGTACAAGAGCCTTTTAAAAGAGAAGATAAAATCTCTACTTAGTACTGAAACAGGGAAGGGAATATTATATCACATAATAATAGAGACTCAGTAGAAGAAAAAAATACACAAAATTATGATAAATTTTGTTAGGAATGAGACTAGCATTAAAATAAACCCTGATTGCCATATCAATTTCCTGATAATTTTTTGACATACATCATCATCTTCTCTTCAGTGAAAAACTACTAGTCCCTGAAATGACTCAAATTGGTATGGCTTGAGTCCATGCTAGGGAGAGCTGTTCATTAAAAAGACTGATCTTTAAAATCAGATTTTTAGTGAATTAAGTCAGGGTCTTATAAGGGAGGGACAATACATGATTCATGTCAGTGAGCTTCCATATTCCTCTTCTCATTTTGCTCCTTACATTAAAATTTCAGTACAAACCCCCTATTTTAAGTATTAAATGACTAAAATAGTGACCCTCTGGCTTTAGATTAAGAAAAAATAGACATGTATAATTTTCCTTTCATCCTCATTTTTATAAAAACAACCCTGTCCAGTATCCTGTCTGAGAAAACAGGCAGAAGCCTCTGAAGAAGGGAATAAAAACCACGCAACACCCTTTGCTTTGGGAGCAGTTTCTCACTGACCCTAGCTTCTTGTCACTTCATACCCTTCTGCTTTTCTGTATCTGTAACTGCTTGAAAAGAACTGCATACAGAATAATTTATCTTTTTAAAATACAGCTTGCCTACTTGCCTGAATATTAGCCTGTTATAGAGGCAATTACTCTTTGAAGTCAAAGTATTCCTGTTTAGAACATGTTTTATTTTAACTGTTCTACTGAGTTGTTGTTTTGTGAGAAAAATGAGGAGTGTTCATGCAGCTGTTCACTGTAAGAGATATTCTTCCTTGTCAGATATGCAGAAATTGATGCCAGTTTGAACTGCGAAAGGGATTTTTTTTAAGGAAGTGAATTCCAGCTGTCTCAGGCTAGCCAGCATTTAGATTTGTTTGTTTGGGTTCTGAATATATTACATCAATCTTTGTGGTGCATATTTGCTTCTTCATGCTAACTTCAAAAAAAGTCATCCAATATTTATGTATTTTCTAAAAAATCGTATTTTAATTCATTTAATTCTCTTATGCCTTGAATAAAACAGAGAAAAATAGTTTGAGATTAATTATCTTTTGCAAGATATGTGTTTGAGTGCAAAGAGATGCTAGTGAACTCATTGCCTGTAGTCAGTCTTAACAGAGTAGCCACCATGGTCTTTATCCTTGAATAGTTAGCTAAATACACTTTGAGGTAGTAAATACTGCAAGCAAGACTTTCCTTTTGATTTATACTTCATAATCTTTATCTACAATACACATCTCTATTACATGATCTGTATTTCTTCTGCATGCTAAATTTCTTGTCAGTGCCAATGGCCACTGGGATGATGTTGATTTAGGCAGGAGGAAGTCTAGAAATCCCCTAGAGATTAGAGATTATATTTAGGGTCTGTTGTATTTACCACTTATTAGATTAATTTAACACTAAATGTTTTATTTTAATAATTTTAAGTAGTGTGACTTTGTTGTCAGGGTAGAATCTTGAGGGCAGATAGTCAAATGATTCCATGGTTTTTCAAAACTGTGTTGAACCTGTACCTTTCACATCTAGTCATGTGAAACCAGAATCCTTATGTCAGTTCAAAGCAGAATTTTGCATCATTTTCCTAATGCATTTTGATATATTATTTTGTTTGCCCGGATTCAGCATTATAGGATATTGATTTCAGTATCTGTCTCATGTAAAATCACAGCAATTTAATACTGTGTCACTGGTAATTAGGAATTGGCAGTCTGTTGTGTATTATCTTCTCAGAAAGCTACTTGTTGAGTATTGCTAATCCTTTCAAAATGCTGATGTTGAAATAGTTCCAAAATACCACTTACACGTATAGCATACATCTCAGTACCCCAGATCAATAATATTTTATATAGTGAGGTTGTTGCTTCCCTTTGTGGCCAGTTGAGATGCAGGGCCCATGTTAAGTCTATATTGCAAGTTAGAGAATGCTAATATGCTGGAATAATTTACATCTAGCAGCACAGGACCTTGTGTCACGTTGGTCAGAGGAATTCAGAATTTCAAAATTGTATAACAATATTGTCTATATTTTAATGTAAGATTCAACACTTCAAGGCTTACAGGCATTTTGGACCAGATGTACTTGATCTTTTGTCTCGGCTGCAATGTGGCTCCTTGGGAGTCTTAACAGCAGATGCTAGCCAAGGAGTTGTGGGAAAACATTTGGATTACAGAACATATCCTTTTATCCCATCATCATTTCTGAGCTGATAGATAGGAATGGGGAAACAAGCTGGCAAGTAAAAACAGTTCCTGATAGAATATAGCTTTATATAGAGGCTAATGTTAACATATGCAGGTTTGAGGTTTTATGGTTCTTTTAATAAACATTTCAAAATTGGTTGGTAATTTCAAACAAAAAGGCTCATCTTTCTTTCTTGTTGAAATGAATATAACACTTTGTCTACTGGAAAGCTTTGTGTTCCTTTCAGATAAATGAAACCATACCAGCATCTGGAAAAATACCTGGTCTGGTTTACTGTGCTGTAGTTGAAATTTGCATACCTTCCTAAACATATGATTTTACAGAATAGTGAAGGGCATTCTGAGGTGCTGAGTACCACGTTGTACCTGAGGAGCAAGTTGTAAAGACCAAAGTAGACTTCTTTTAGGGAATGATTTTGTAGAAAGTAACAAACATACGTTTAGCTGTGTTGTTATGTATAGAATTGACCAGCAAAGTCAGGAAACATAATGCTTTGATGCCTTTATTTAGTTCTGTGTGACCAGGGATCATATTTTAATCTTTTATGAAATAATTTAGGTTTTTCCCACATAGATGTGCACTTTCTCAAATGACACTATCTTCTTCTGTACTTCTGCAATGGTACCTGACTATCACAAGCACTTTACCAGCCTTGATTATGCTGTCATATATGCAGAACTCAATCTTTTAGGTCAAGTTCTCTCCTGCCAGACTAAAAAGTGATGGCACGTGGTGCGTCCACGCTAATGTCTAGCCATTCTCCTGGCTCTTGGTGGCGTACTCAGTAGAACCAGTGAGTGCTTCAATGCACAAAATACCTGTAGTAACTAATGAAGTATGAAGAACGAAGAATGCAAAAGCACATGACTTTGACATGACATTGCTTTCTCAGGTACCTGAGACAGTTCACACCACTTCTGCTTGGCTTCCCCATCTGTGAAGTTAAACTAATGACACTTCAAACAGGATTTTTGGTAGGATTTTCTTCCTGGCAGTCAGGTACTTGAAAGATTAGAATTTCAATTACGTATCTAGTAGGGCACATCAAGACTTGAAGCTCCCTTTACTGTAGTACAATCTCTTTAGTCTACAGAACTGGTAGTAGCTGGCTTTGAAATTGCCACCCTTCCTGCTGCTTATCTACCCATAGCGGAGTGTTCAGAATAATGTGAGGGGGTTTTGTGCACAGCTGGTTTTCCATTACATGCTTTCCATTAGTCTGACTAGATATTGGAAATTATGTAGCTTGTCCACCCATTCTCATCCTTTGCAATGTTACAACACCTGTACAAAAGTCATCCTTGTTATTGTAAAAGGATTTAAGATTTACAGTCTTGAGGACAGTGGAGAACTCTGGCTCCCAAGTCAATGACACAATTTTCAGAAGTTTAATTCTCTTTCATTTTCAATGAGAAATGTGGGGTGAAAGCTGGAGATGGCCTCAGTCATGCCTTGTTTGAGCTTGTAAAGAACTAAAAGACAGAGGTAGTATGCTGGCAGCATTCTGTAAGAACAGGATTGGATGATAGGTTTTTAGATTTCTTTAAAAATTCTATGGAGTTTGCATTAACCTGGAACTATCTAGCTAGGTCCCCATAAGCAGCAAATTTGGTGCCTTATATATCGCTGAAAAAACAGGTTCTGTTTTCATTTTCCACTGGAATCTATTTGAAGTCCTGTTGCCTCGAGTTTAGAATTGGGGCAAACCTAATAACCTGCTGATTCTGAACTTATTATTCAAGTGGAAATCTGGAAACAGAGATCTAGGGCAAAGTAAGTCACCTGCTGATTCTCACTGTAGTATTCATCTGGGAGTATCTATAGAGAAAATACTTTTCATAAATTCAGATATTTATTACCACCATCATAATCATCATTATAATTATTCATTAATACATGCTTATGAAGCATGCTGTAAGAATAGTTATGAGTAATCTTAATTTACATTTAAGGGACTCTGTAAAAATCTGCTTTACAAAAAGGGCGTGTGGTATGTTCAATAACAGTCACTTTTGCAGTTGCTGCACTACAAACTGTGAAAGAGAGTATTCTGGCTACGCAAGTGTTACATACTAACGATGCTATGTTGGTGTGTGAGTTGCAGATTGCTTTTAGTCTGTGGCACAGTGCGCAAGGTCTTGAAATTAAAAGGTTTGACTTTCTGGTGATTTTGTCTAGAGAAAGGGCTTTGCGTTGCTTAAAGGCAGAGAAACTAGACTGATCCTTCCCACAGTGATGTCTTTTTGTAATTAAGATAACATGTACAGCCATTATGGAGGTCACTGACATTGCAATTGGAGAGGTATGTCACAGTTCCAAAATTTCAGTATTACATCTTAATTTCTGATACAGAATAACCTTCATCTTGATCTTCTTCCTCTTCTATGCTTTTTAGCTTTAACAACAGATTTAAAAAATGACACTTTTGTCAAAGGGGGTATTTCCATTAAGAAAAGACTCCTTGAGAAAGATAACATGTATGTATTATAAGTTAGATATACTTTAAGAAGTGTATAGAAAATCACAGAATTAGGGAGTAGATGTGGGGTGAAGATCTGTATTTCAGTATTGGCATTTTCTTTAGAATCTTATCCTGACTCTTCTTTGCTCCCAAAGGTGACAACGGAAATGTTCACACACACATACCAGCATTTGTACAATAGGTGTCTAGGGGACAACCATGATGAATAGTTTTAGGATGAATTACAGCCTTCTGATGCACAGATAATACTAATTATTAATAAAAATATGAGAATTGAGCCCTATTGCCATTAAAAAACCACCCATGCTCTACAGCCCTCTTAGGAAAAACATTCTCTTTCCTGATCCTGAATCACACAGGAGTGATGAAAGTGATATAAAAATGTTTAGATTCCACTGACTGTAATGCAGTACCAGCCTTACATTTTACATTTGTAAAATAATTTTTACATTTTACATTAGTAAAATCAGACTCTTAACCTGGAAGGCCTAGGGATAATAGACAAGGCTAGTGAGACACTGCATCTACTTCCCCGACTACACACACTGGTATGTCTAAGCACAATGAATTTCAGGTGAGTGTAATGGGGTGGAAAGATGCTTCGCATGACATCATCCCCTAGAAAAGTAGTGGGATTTTTTCTGGAAATTGCCAGGAATGTTAGTGCTGACAGAGACATTACTAGTTTTGCTCATTTTGAGTTTGTTTTTCTTCCCATTTTTCCTTATCAGGCAAGAGACAGGTGAAAATGGAATCTATAAACCAATGGCTGTGTGTCACCTAATTTTTAGACTATCATGGGGTGATATAAGAAGGATTCGTAAATAGATTTTCCAAGAACTGTTTAATGCCTTCCTGCTACATCCTTCTCAGTTGAATGTTCCTGAACTTCCCAGGAGCCCATTCTCTGTGAAGTTTGTTTTCTATGATATTTATTGCAGGAAAATAATTTCTGTAATATTATTACATTGCAAAGAACATGGGGTTGGTTTGTTTCTTTAGAACATACAGTTTTTCAGAGATAAATTGTGGACTGTCATTCAATATTAGACAAAAGATTTGTCTGTTTAAACACATACTGAAGAATTCTGAATAAAGATTTCATATTCTTACATGAAACATTCCTGACTTAAGTGTTACGAGCAAAACACCAGCATTTTCCCAACAGGACACCAGGAAGAAAATATGATTTGAATATATTTCCTAGTTGACCCAAAACTCCGTTAGTTTTCCATGAATGCTGTGACAGTTTTCAGGAGTTTCTTGGGGGAGTAGAGGTTTGTCACTGTTCTTAGTATAAAGTATTTGGAGGAGCAGCTAGGATGAAAGTTAATTACACAGCCTTGAACTTGTGCTTCTTCCTCTAAAGCAGTTAAATGACTGAGTCTGGCACTATAAGAAGTTTTAGACTTAAGCAGTACAGCACAGTTTATACTTTTGTTTTCCACATTACAGATTTTGAAACTCAAAATTTAAAGAAATCACCCATCAAGGTTCAAAGTTATGAGAAAAATATTTTCACACCTTTTCTTACTCAGGTTTTTGTAATAAAGTTCCAATAACAGGAAAAAAAAGTTCATGTAATAGAAGTTTTGACCTGCTATTCTTGCAAATCCACTGACAACCTCATTTTTATTATTGGAAACATTGTTAACATTCAAAGGTTTTATCTGTTCCACTATCACTGGCTGGATCCCATTCTCTTAAGTATCACTGGAGTCTTTAAATAAGAAGGGTCTTTCTTGTGCATTATAAATACCTACATCATTCAAGTTTGTGAAGGGACTGATTAAACAAATCTCTGTTATTCAGTCTCATATTACCCATTGTGATACTTGAGTCATGCTGGTGAATTCCCTAAATCTTAAACCACAGAAGTATGCTCCATCGCTGGCAGTGTTCAAGGCCTGGCTGGACAGAGCCTTGGGTGACATGGTTTGGTGCGAGGTGTCCCTGCCCATGGCAAGGCGGTTGGAACTTGATGATCTTAAGGTCCTTTCCAACCCTAACTATTCTATGATTCTAGGCACAGTAATGCAAGTGAATAAAATTCCTTTCCGGTTTCTCCCCTATCAAAAGCCCAGAAACATATCTGTTAGAAGTGGAAAAACAACAGTCGAAGCTGATGGCAGCACAGGAATTCAGAAACAAAGCTACCTCCAGGGAGTGGTGGCTTTCATCTTTCTTGTTCTTTGTGTTGAAGGGAGGAACTTGTCTCTCCATTTTATTCACATGTGCATTAAAAAACAACAAAAAGCCGTTAGTGATGCTGCATCTATTCTGGTAGAGATATACTCAACTCAAAAAGTATGCCTCTGAGAACTTACTAGTAATGTTTGGTTGTCTTGATGTCGGATTTGAATACAGGCTCATTAGTCCTTGGATAGCCTAAATATATAAGATGAACTGAGTACAGGTTGTGATGTTACTGAACTTTGCTCTTCCTTAGCTTCCTTGTCAGAAATCTGAATAGTAGTACATAATCATGTCTTGGAAACTTGGTCCTTAGCTATTCATGTCTTGATCCTTGTCCAGTCTGAGCTCTCAGTCACTTAAACTAAGCTTTCAGTCATCAGAGAATGTAGAAAGAGGAACTAAGCAAATGAATCAACTCATGGAGTTGGAAGAAGAAAATGTCTTTAGAAATCATACATATTGTTCTGGCCAATATTTTTAAAATATTTTGCTTTTGTAGGTTTGCCACATTCAGTAGAATCTCCCATCAGTTAATGGAGTAAAATAATTTGTTCAGTATTCCTTTCATGTGTAAATCAGGATTGATGTCTCTTGAAGCTAATACACTAAGCCAATGTAAAATAAGAGTAAGATCAGAATCAGGTCCTCTGGTTAGGAAAAAGTAAATTTTTCAAGTGTATTAATATTAAAGCACCCCAAAGCCTCAAGAAACAAACAGGCTTAACCTGGCTCACTACTACGTAGTATTAGTTTGTGATCTTTGTAGACATTTCCTTTGTCATTCAGATGCACAGAAACATTTTGCCAGCACAAAAATGACTGCTGAGAAGTTTTGCATGCTTGTTTCCCATGCATATATAGTAACAGTAATTACTTACTGCACTCTTTAATTTTTCTGTATATGTAGAGGTATAATAAGAAGTTGCAATGCAATTTCCCTCATAAAATTATGAATTAATGGCTAAAACAATTCCTATTTTAACCCCACTTCCCACCCCCATTGCTGAGATGACCTATCCTGTATTAAAATGTTTGCCCTTTGAAAATAGTCTGTCACATACTCTTTTCATCTACATGTCTGAATGAATCTTCACACTCCTTTTGTTGCTCTTAGAGATCCATTTACTGCACAGGTTTTTAAAGCATAGCTCAGTATGGCCAGCTGGCTTCTCTAATCAGCCTAAGTCATCTGTGTCAGTCTAACATGTATGAACACTCAGAGCACTCAAAACCTGCGCTCTGAGAATATTATTATGTTTATAAAATAAAGCACTTATAAACTATGAACTGTCAGGACAAAAGATACTGTACAATTTTAATTTCATCTATTCCTGGGTATCCATTATGAAATAGTCTTTAATTACATGCTCACATACCCCTTTTTCCTCGAGCTTTCTGCCTCATTCAGTGCATAGTCTGGATAATAAGTTCTTCAATATTTTATTTTTCTCCTTGCTGTTCAGTTTGTAGCCCTGGGCCCTATTTATTGTCCATATTCAAACCAGCTCTGGAGAAACATTATTAATTTTTCCCTGGGCTTTTCTAAGGTTTTCATAACTACAGTACCTGAGCCAATATTAAAAATTGCAGAATGCCCATGTAAGATGACAGATGCTATTATCCCAGTTGTAGAGGAAAACTAAGGCAAGAGAGGCAGCAGGTAAAACCATTCACTAATACCGAGTCCACAATCTGAAGTTTTTCTGAGTACTTCGCATACAACACTACATAATCTAAGCATCCACTACAACTTTAAAGCATGCTTCCACTGACTTCAGATCACAGCTTTCAGTGATCAGCGCTGCATATACTGGGATATGGCAAGGATATTCTTGATACATGCATGATAGAAGGCGGCATGCTCTCCAAAGATGCAAATGTCCTAAACAGCATAAGGAATAACTGCCCAGAAAATGCCTGGCTCTAAAAACCTGTCCAAAACCACATCGGATTTGTAGAAGAGGAGCTAGAACACATCCTTTCACAGCAGTGTTCACCTGTCCTTGGCATGTGGTACACCTCACTCCTTTTGGCAAGGACTCTTGCACTGAAGGTGCAGGTGTAATGCTCATTGGCACAATAGCTTTCTTCATTACTCGGTCATTACTTATTGCTAAGAATAGACCTCTTTTGTGTACAGAACAAGTAAATGAGGCTCTGGAGACAACTGCATTAAACTGTGTAATTAAAGGCTATATCATAGCATATACAAATAAAGTGGAAGGATCTAAGTTACGTAAGAAGCCTTATGTCTCAGAGCTGCTATTTTTGTCTTTGCAACCTAAAGAATGTTCTTTTAAGGTAGTAAAATAGTCAAGTGTGTGTAATTCTTTGCAGGTTTTCAAAACTCTACTCCCACTCAGACATCGCAGCCACAGCCACTGTGTTTTTTGCACTTGAATGAGGAAGCACCATTTTCACAGGGCCCATTCCTGTCAGGGAAGTTGCTGATGGACTGACACTTTCCTGGCTCCAAATCTGGGTAGCTGGACCTATAGCACAGGCTACACAGTGTCTAATGACAGGGAAGACCTGCTGAGGCTGAAACTAAAGTATGCAATTACAGTCCAAACAATCTTTCAGGAGTTTCCTGATGAAATCTAAGACATCTCCACTACTGCTGTACAAACATATTTTGCAACTTGAACAGATTCTGGTGGGTTTTCAAAGGATTGGCAAAAGGCTTAACCCTGAAAATCAAGTTACTCCTGCCCAAATGGTTTTTGTATTTCTGCTTCAAAATAAGACTACAGTCAAAAGGAATCAGAATGGAAATGAAACTTACTTAGAGTTCCCTTAGGGAGATACTGCTGCTAACATAAATGTCAGGTTTTCAGTTGAGATGTTTTTGGGTGACTAAATCAAATATATTTTGAGAGACTTAAAACTGAAAAAAGAAGGCTTCCTTACTATACTGGAACTGTCTATACTAAACTGTCTATTTTCTTTCATTACTATAATTGATATTCCTCTGTAGTAAATGAGTCTTTTAAATAAACAAATAAAGACTTACACAGAATTGTTTCAGTACGTTTCAGAACGATTTTTTCCCAAGGAATTGAGTTTTTAAAATAAAATATAAACATTGTACTTGCACATCTGCTTGTTCAGTGTTGCCGTTAAATAACTTTGCCTAAATATTTCTTAAACTCCTCCTGTCAAACTTTTATATAAGAAATAGTACAGCCCTAATACAATATTCCATATGCAAGAGCCAGAAATGCAGTGCTAATCTTTGACTTCACCAACCAATATTTTTAAGATACTTCTGTCTTTGTAAGAGTCACATTTTTTAATAGCCCAGGATTTTTGACCACTTCTTAAATATTTTTCCTCTGTATTTAGGGATTGTTACTTTCTCTACTTACAGAACCAGCTGCTCATTCCTTCTTTGTGTATTAAAAATTTATGCAGATTAAAAATATTTATTTTCCCTTTTCCTTTCAATGATTTATGTTATATCCATTATGTTATATTGTGTACTATTTTGACTGTAAAGCATACAAATATGTATTAGCATAGGGCAGGAGGTGAAGGCAGAATAAAATCACAGTCAAATTACCAATACATTTCTTTATGATCACTTAATTCACAGATGGTCCCACTGTATTTGTTTGGACCATTTGCATGAATATTTTTATCCCCTTGATCCCCAGTATACATTATTATATACAACTATGCTGCAGATAACCATACTTATGTTAATAATATCATATGACTATTAATGGAAATTATTATCTTATATGTTACCTCCTGGTATTTAATCACCTAGTGACATTTTCAGGAATATTACATGTTACTACCCACACTGATTTAAATAGGACTATGTGTGTTAGTACAAAGAGGGAAGAAAAGTTTTTAAAATAAAGAAGTTCAATAGTCAAAAAAAACCCTCCAATTTAAAATTGTGGTTTAGCATAATCAGACACAAACTATACTGCAGAATCAGAGACTAAAATTAAAGTAGTTATAAATTCTTAGAGACAACTATTCATGTTTTTACATATTATAAATGTTGTACCTAGTATGTAATCTTATTAGATTCATCTTTAAAAATGCCTGTTTAATGAATGAGTTTAAATTCAGATTCCCATATGCATATACATTTTGTCCAAGCTCAATGTATGTATCTTTTACCAACTCTTTGTTGCATTTTCTACAGAAGAATTGCAGTGCTATTTCCTTAGGAAAGCTTAAATGCTGCAGGAAAATAGTACCAGTCAGAGATCCGAGTCCTGTGTAACATCCCTAAAGGCTGTTTTTTGCTAAGCAGTGAAGGGAGTATAATTTAATGCACTCTGATTTTACCGTCACTTAAAATATGTCCCGAGCTCAGCAGTGCTCTTCTGCAGTCTTTTTCTTTTTTCTTTTGAAACATAGAAGATAGTACACAAGAAGTAAAACAAAAAGTTTACCAGCCTAATGGATATCAACAAAAGCTACATGTATTGATTCATTGATCATCATTTAATCTACTACCTACACTTACCAGACTAATCAAAATACGAGCTTCTGTGATTATTTACAACATTCATGCATTTCATAAACTGGCTAAAAACTCTTCTCAATTGAACAGAATACTAAAAAAGCCTTGTCCTAAATGTAACTTTATAAAGCCTCCTAAATTATATATAAAGTGAAGAAAAAAAAAACCAAACGAAAGGTTTTTTTATAGGCAATGTTTCTTTTATCAGCCAGTGACATGTTTATTTTACAATTGTTAATGTGTCATCTCTGGGACTTACATCAGTAAGATTAAAAAACATGTAGTTTTTTAGTACTTCTAAAATTGATGCAGTTGTTATTTTAATTTCTATTATTATTTCTAAGTGAAACAGTATAGCAACTGCACTAAGGGTATTTCTTCCCCTTAGAGTAAAATGAGAACAAGGGGGAATGGCTTTAAACTGAAAGAGGGGAGACTTCGATCAGACATTAGGAACGAATTTCTTTACTTTGAGGGTGTTGAGGCATTGTCACAGGTTGCCCAGAGAAGCTGTGGCTGCCCTATCCCTGGCAGTGTTCAAGGTCAGGCTGGATGGTCTTAGAGCAACCTGGCCTACCAGAAGGTGTGTCTGCCCATGGCAGGGGGTTGGAGCTAGATATGCTTTAAGGTCTCTTCCAACCCAAACCACTCAGTGATTATGATTCTCTCATATCTGCCCCCATACACATGGGGAACCGTGCTGCAGCTTGGTCCTACTACAATGTTATGCATAAAGAGAAATAATTTTTCATGGGAGGACTGTGTTAAATTCATTTGGATAGAGCAATTCCTCAGGCAGTTGTGCCAGTTGGTCCAAAAGGGCAAACAGAGAGGAGTTTTCTGACTGAGAACATGCAGTAGCATAAGGGGAGCCAAGGTCTTAGCCTGTTCACCCTGTGGGCATGTGAATCTTGCTTACAACTTCTTGAATTTCTGTCTATACAGCTGTGACTGATTCCTGCAAGCATTATTGATTACCAGTGTTCTGGCCAGAAAAATTAAGGAATTTATTTGAAATAATATGAAATATTTCAGTGATTTGGAAAATATTTCCTCTGTTTTAAAGGAGTCCATTTTCAAAGATCAGTAAGGTAAAATTACCTGAATAGAGAAGCCTAGTAGCTACACTATACTATATATTAATAAAAATCATGAAGTTTTTTAGCTGAGCTTGGGAAATGGACCTCCATTTTCTCAGAGTTAGTAGCATCACTTTTAAATCAAATCTTGGAAAAACTCTTGTTACTGAAATTTCCATAGCACTCAAAAGTATTTGAGAGTTGCTTTCCTTTTAGCTGCATTTCAAAACAGGTTCCTCAATTTATTTATTTATTTAAGTATTTCAGCTAAGTTTTTGCTTGGTAAGAGCTGAACAAAAGTTCATATATGACTGCAGGTTCTCCTCTGAAATACCAGATTTCTTCAGAAAATCATTTTAGTTGTAATAGTGACCTTTGGCTCTTGGGTTTCACAGTTGGGGTTTCCATCTTGCAGGATTTACTACAGTTAAGAAAAACTTACTATGCAACAACTCTTTTTTTTAGCTTTGGACCCAGGTATTATTTCTTCTTTAAAAAACAGATCCTTCATAAATGACTATATCAGATGAATGGTAGACATCTGGAAGCATAAAATGGAAAAAAAGGAGAGATGAAGGACTAAGAAGTAACTAAGTACTGGAGATGGGATTTGGAATTGCTATTTTATTTTCACAATTCTATTACAACTTCTTTATATATCTCAAGTATTTAATCTCCCTCACAGTTTTCCATCCATAAAATAAGGTTAATAATATTCAGCGTCATCTTATTACCATTCCCTGTCTGTTTTGTTTAGTAATGTCTGAGATTTCAGAGCATATTTTGCTATTTTCCTACCAATATCTACTACAAGAGACATGGATCTTACTTGTGGTGTTAGATGTTCCATATTATATATAATAAGCTGTGAGATACAAATATTGCAACAAAAATAATGAACATTTTTTTGTAATTTAGGGTATTTCAGATTACTTTAAGGGCAACAAAGTTCCTGATGTACTCATGCCTATTCCTTATAAACATGTTCTTCTTTGGAATAACATGTTTGGGCATTGTGTGTGGTTTATTTCTCATAGCATAACATGGCAACAAGATCTATTAACAAGATTAATCTATCCGTGAGAAAATCAGTGTTTATTTAAAAAGGGGTCCTTAACAAATCAAAAGATTCTTAATTTTATCTCCTTTGCAAGAAAAAACAAAGATGCTTTTTGGACGTGAACTGAAAACCTGCTAAAATACATGTAGGACTGCATTTGCTTGGGATAAATGTCAGCTGATAAAAAGAATTTTCTTAGGTGTGCTGCATTTTAATAGTCCTTGTGGATGCTACTGTGTGAAGGATTTTGAGCTTTCCAGCAGAAAGTGTTTACAAAATGTCACACAATGTAAAGCTCTGCACTTGCAAAAAGGTGTAAGGTGGGAAACAGTGATTTTCATTAATACCTGGTTACGTAAAGGCTATTCTGAACAATACAGACTGATTAGCTATTAGAGAAGAAAAGCACTTTACTAAGTCTATGGCCTTTTAGTTCTTCTGCTACTAGGAATTAGCCTAGAAGCATAAGATGAATTTGTTCATCTATATTTGAATTGAAAGGAAGATCTGATTTTCAGTGATGTAACAGTGGAATGATCCTCCTCAGGCAACCTTTGAAAGCAAAGGAATATTCTTTTTGATTTCAGAAGTTTTTGGATCAAGGAGCTTAGTTCTACCTCAAACTGCTTGAGCTGTCACCTGTATGGAAGTTAGTTATTATTGTTAATGATAAATGTATCCAGATATGTTATTTTTACTATTTATAAAATAATTTATGCAGAAATTATTCTGATCTGATCTTTATATGATGAAATAATGTTATGAAGGCCTAAAGTATATATAGCTTAAATGAGTGTAGCTGTAACATTTGGTGTCATGAAGGTCTTACGAGGGTTTCCTTAGTTAACAGTTAGATAGCAGAACACCAAGTAATTCAGTTGTTTTTCATGAACAATATGTATTGTATTTAAAAGGATGGATAGACTAGGAAATGTCCAAATGACCGTTTGATATGTAACATGAACTGAACACACAGTCCAGCTACATACTGAATAAAAGGACCAAACAGAGAGTATATGACACCCATGTCACAGAAGATGATAACCTAATGAAGAATGCAAAATCTAAAGGACAAAGAACTGGTTAAATATATGTGAAGGGGAATCATAGGTTGCATTCCAGCTCCTGAGTTATTAGATTCCATCAACACAATATATTCAGCTGAACTGTTCAGCTAAGCAAGGCTAATAACTCGGATCACAAGAAAAGAGTGATTAGATAGAAGCTCAGTGCAACAACACGGACAAAATCCCAGAATGAGCAATCCACAGTGCTGACCCAATGTTCTCAATTTCAGCTTGATTTTAAGTGGAGTGACAAAGGGGTTTGAGGGAGCAAAGCACTTTGGCTAAATGAAATGTCAGGAAGTCTGTGATTGCAGGAGGGAGCATGGAGAATTCAGACCTTTAAACCTGTGAGCAAATGCACTGAACATGTAAACTCCTAATTAAAGGAAGAAGTTAAGTATTAGCTATCTGTCATAAAAGTAAATGTTTAATAATTAATGGAAAGAACAATAGTAAATGGACCAGTTATTTTAAAATGTTGAACAGGCTACTGGAGTTTGAAATACTATTTTTTCAAGTAGAAAATGCTAAAATATTTATCTTCAAAATCATTTTATTCTGACATTTTAATTTCACTAAGTAGTGAGGAAATACAGAGTCCATAGCTTTGAAGACTGTAACATTACTCTGACCCCTCCTCTGGAACAAGTAAATCTTTGTTACAATTTACACATGTACTCAAACACATTTTAAAATGGAAATAGCCATAAACATAAGAAGATTTTATGAGATTTACTAGGTGCAGAGTAAATAGAAGATGTTTTCCAAAGCAAAGATTGTACTTACTCACCTCTCATGGCTATAGAAATCTGCTGACAAACTTTCTTTTGTGCCTTTGGTTACTACACCAGCTCTGAGAAGCAATCAGACACACTATATAGGTATTCCCTAATATTGCTAAACTATAGCAGAATATATTAAAAAATAAGACACCATCTCTTCTATGGTCCATTGCCAGACTACACTACATATGCATCACACTCCCTTCCTCTTTCTTTCCTTTCCATAGCTGTGTATGCTGCCACTACAGGATCACTGGAGGTAGTGTACGTATTTAATTAAATAGTTCATGTTGTATCTGATACACCATTCGTGGACAATAACTAAATTACTCTTACTTTGAAACACCTACCAATCTCACTCGGGATGTTACACTGCAGAAACCCAAATACTGTATTTTTTAAATCTCTAGTAAGATTTGTATGTGCCAAAAATCTATTGCTAGCTTTGTAAGTACTTCAAAGTAAAACAAGATCAGCTATTTTCAATGATGGTCTTGGACAACAGACTACAGGTTCTGTTTCCTTAAAATAGTATAAAATATATATTTCCTTTGGGGCAAAACATATGAAAGTAATTTTTCCTCTCTATTTAATCTATTTTGCAAGGTACACTGTAGTGCCATTCTATTTCAGCAAATGTTAAAACAGCATTTGTTTTTTTCCTTTTGGGAAAAAGACTTGCATTTTTATTCTGTTGAAATTGCTTGCTGACAAAGAAAATGTCTGGAGTTTGGGGGAATGTATCAAGTTATTTCTGTGCCTTTTTCATAGACCAGTTGCTAGCAGACAGTGTTCATCAGCAGAAATTTGGGTATATTTGAGTAACACATGCCAGGGAGAGAGACAAGATTGTATGTTTGGTTAGAATTTCTTCGTGCCTCCTTTAAAAGCCCTCAGATTATATGTACATTTCAAGCTGTGAAAAAGATAGTAGAATTGCCATTAGATTTAGGACTCTGGATTCTAATGAAGAGATTTTTGTAAACTTCTTTAGGAATAACACCAAATTGGCGAGTGATGTTTAAATTACCTGTCAGCAATTAAATACATAAATCTCTGATTAGTTTATCTTGGCATAAACTCTGTGTCCTCTTCTCAGTTCCACTGAGAAATAAATTGCACAGTGCAATTTCATTCAAGGACCTACCTGAGGTAGAATAAATTCCTAAATGTTTTATTCTTACCCATTAATTGATAGTAAAGTGGTATCCTTCAGATATCTCAGTCCTGTAGTTCTTACATTTGAGGACTGAATTTGTTTTTTTGAATTCAATCTTCTTCAAATGTCAGTGGATGCGAGTGTCATATCCAATTTCAGCCTGGAACTATTTTCCCTCATAGAAATACTAACAGATTTGGTTTAATTTGCTCTAATCCCTATGCAAAGATGTTAAGGAGGCTTAGCTTATTCTTGGGTGAAATATCATTTTATTGTATTTTTAGAAATTTTATTATATAAAAATCTTTCATGAGCTACCTGACTTAAACAGCGTGACTGTCAAAACTTCCTAAGTATGCTCAGGGACAGACTTTTTTTCCCCTAAGTCCTCTTGAGAGGTCACATTTTCTGTATGCCTGAAGTAAGCCTGATGGACTTTTAGCTTGTGGAATACACTGTATTTGCAATGCATTCAAACGATGAGAATTAATGGCTTAGTGGTTTCTGAACTAAATATATTTTTAGTATAAAATTTTCACTGCACTTATAGCCATGAGAATTTTTGCCATTCACATGATTTGTTTGTGGAATTGATGGTATGGTTTCACACGTTCTAATGCATAAGAGCTCTCCTGGCCCAAATAATGGATCATTTTTGCCCCTCACAGTCTCAAATGCTAGAAAGCTGTTTACCTTTTTAATTCCCTAGCAGATATGTACCTTGCAGTGACAGCTCCATTACAATTTTATGCAAGAAAAAAAAAAAGTAGTTCTCAAGCTAAAGATTTCTGTTCCATTTACAGAGTGTATTCAAAAGTAAAATTTCCTATGAAAGAATCACGAATTATATACAATATAGAACATTCAAAAGAGAATTCTTATGCAATACATATGGAATTGAAACAAGAACGTTGTGGAGCATTTCTCAATGAATATGATATGTTTGTGCTATGACGATAAAAATTGATATAATCAGTTGTATGAAAAAAGAAATAAGTATCTACCTCTTGTTATGGAGCCATCAGACTTTTCAACGACAAAGCGAAGGGGGTATTTTAAGCTTATTGATTAAAGGTCAATATAGAAGCCAAAGAGAATGAAGAAAATCTACCACTCAGGTTGCTCTTCAAAGCAGCAAAATAGGATTCATGGTTCTCTAAGAGATGATATTGCTGGAAATGCAATACAAGAGCTCTCCAAGGGGTAAGACCTTCAAATAGGCCATTTCAATGAGTAGCCATTCCTGAGAATAATATCAAAAAAACCCCTAACCATATGGCCAGTCTGGAGCATGTGAAAAAATAGTAGTAAAGCAGCAGGATGCAGTTGGACTATATATTGTTTTACTCAGGACAGGTGCTTTCACATTATATTTATGTAGTTACCAAGAACTACTAACTGACAGCAATGCAAAGGTCAGAATTTGATAACAGAACAGAATTTCTCTTATCTTGGAAAGGCTGGGCTATAGGGTAACACCTTCTTAAAGAATATCCTGAGACTTCATCTCTGAATAGGCACAGATTGTTCTGCTTCATGTTTATTTGGCTATCAAATAAAAGCCCCCTCCCCCAATTTACATTTCTCTCTTCTTCTACCTATACACTTAAGTTCTATTTTCTCATACCTTGTTTGTGCTCTTTTTGCTTAATCTTGCATTCTCTCTGTTCTTTGACTTTACAAATTAAATAAAGCAGCTAAAAAAGGACAGGTCCAGTAACTGCCTATATTCTCAAGCCTTGCTTTTCCAAACAGGATGATTCAGACTTCTGAACTTGTGGATCAGAGCAAACAAGCAGATCCTTCTAGGCAGATAGAAGTCCATCATAATAGAATGCATTTGCCCTCATTTAAATCTAAGCTTCTACAAAATAATTAATTTTGGCTATGCATCATGTGAAGTGTGGATCTACATAAAGGTGATTATTTAATCTGAATGGAACTACTACATTTTGAAAGATAGTAGTTTGTATACATACTGCAAGACCAGTCTCTCTATATGGTTCCAATCTGTGTTAATCTCATGATCCAACTTGGATTTTATCCATCTCAAATTTCATGTTCTAGGAAGGTACCAGATGAATGGGTCCAGGTTTCATTGCAGTATCACTAAGGGCCTTCAGGTCAACGTAGACATTTGTTGAAATCTCTTGCTAACTCTGCTACTGGACTCTGATAATATGCTTCCTATTGATTCTGTCCACAGTTGTGTGCTAAAAAATGCCATGTAATCTTCTGTTCAGCACTTCTACAATCTGCTGTTGATATACCTGTCAGCTGCACTTGTTTCTTTACGGAGCATTACATCCTCCTTCTCTTTACTTCATGTGCCATTCCAATTTAAGAAGATACACCTATTACTATCTACTATTCTTTCTTTTTTCCTAATGAATATAATACTCATCTGCTGTTGATCACGTTCTCCAGAAATGACAGGATGTCTGAGATTCTCAGGCAGTTCCCTTTTAGCATTCCCCAGTTATCACATTGTCTAATTTGCATTGCTGATTCTTTTAAGATGTTGAACCACATTCCACTAAAATTTCTTCCCTTGGATATTTCACTCCTAGACTAAGTCAGAATCACTCATATTCCTTATTGAATGACATGTAACACAGTGATAAAGATAAGGAAATGTACATAGCAATCATAATTGGTTTTAGATGACCTGTATTACTGCAGATGGCCTCTACAGTTTTGAAGGGTTTCTTGGAAATATTTCATTCCTTCACAATCTCCTTGAATGCCCCACCTCTCCCCTTACTGCTATGTCTTCCCATTTTTTCTCCTTAGAAACAGTTCCTTTTCCATGTCTCTATTTCCTGTGTGGTGGTCCTTTCCAATTTTCAGTGATGTGGGCCTCTTCATTTCGGCCTTCCCAGTTTTCCCCCAAGCCCACATTTTCTCTGAAGGCCTAGGGGTTTACCATTCAAGGGACTTAACTCTTCTTTATTCAATTTATTTATTCTTTGCCTATTTTTCTCCTTCAGACCACTGTCTCTGGCCCTATAACGATTTCTTTCTCACCCATAGCGAAACTTTTGAAGTTGTGTATGAAAAAGCAAACTCTTCCTACCTTAAGGAGTATCTCAACTTCTTTTTATTGCTGCCTCCTAAGGTAGAGTTTAGATAGCTTTAACATGGTGATGTGTTGTAATGCTGCCTAATGTTATACAGAAAACATTTTGTTAAATATATATCACACAGTTTCTTATAGATGTACCTAGAAAGTGACACAAATGGAACAGCACAGCACCAGGACCTCTTGCTCAAAGTTGTTAATTCAGTTCATAAAAAAAAAAATCAATATGCAGTATTACAGAGCTCTCATGTCTTCTAAATCAGATTGGAAACAAAACTGAGTACAAGTTGTATTAGAAATGTTTACATTAAATTGCCTACAGAAGCTATTTTGGGTGGCTACGTTTGGATTCCGTACCAAAGTAGCATGTGTGAGTTTTCTAATGCACGCTCTGTAATGCAGCTGCTGCTGCTTCTGGTCCTCTGAATTAAGGTTTAAATATGCAGGCAGAGAAGCCTCACCAGATTTGCAGAAGATAGAAAACACTCCAAGACAGAGAGCTGCCTGGGACTTCCATGAAACGCAATTGCCTGCGAAGATCAGCAGATAAAGTGAATGCAATTTCATTCTGACTGATTCTGAAGGCCATTCACGTTTGAACCTGTGGTCAAAAAGCTAACTTTGATTTTAGCTTACCACTCTATCACTTCAGTCATGGAGAGGTCCAATTGAGTGATTAACAAGAAAAACTAAGGCTTGATTTGGGGTGAATTTTTCCCCCTTTAGAGACAAAACAGCTCAGGATGTAAAACAAAATTAGTCAAAAAATCAAGGGCAAAATGTAAGGAATTAATCAATTTTCTTTACTAGCCACACATTATACATCACCAGAAGAATATAAAAGCAATGAAAAAGGTCTAATGAAGTAGCTTATAAATTGCAGATTGCCTGTTTGTGAGACATAAAAATCGATTACAGTCTATAAAGAATATAATCGTATCACTGAAGGTCTGGAATCACTATCATTAGAATTCATGAGGGGATAGATTAGCCTTTCCCTCTGTAAAGATTTTATGTTCATCATTTGGGAACACAGAGACCAGGTAGCCTAGCTCAGCTGGTAAGTAATTCCAGCATGAGGCTGCAGCTACAGGAAGCTGAGGAACTCCTTATGACAGAAATTCCATTACCCATAACAGCATTTTACCATGAAAGCAGAGGATTTACTTATGTTCTAACTTTTCTCATTGCCAAAGAAGGAATGAAGGGAATGATCTATTCCCTAGCACAAAAAACATAATAAAAACATGGGTAAACTCTGTTTCTAACTTGAGGTAATTAAGGAGGAAGATAGTCAAGGCCCTTCAGCATCAGCTAACGAAAAAAGGAAGCATGGCAGAGCATTGTGTGCCTAAGCTCAGGAGAGAAGGAACACATTTCTCCTTTTAACATTTGATCTTCTTTACTTTAACCTTTAATTACATCAGTGACTCTCTATATGAGAGGGGAATTAAAGCCTATTCTAAATTGTGAATTCTGAAACGTGTTTCTCTATAGGGATAAATAATTTATACAGCCTTGCAATCCAGGAATTTAATGAGCCCTTATGCATGTAAACAAAGTTATAGCTCTTCTTAGCTACTGCAGAGCTCTTCAGTAAAAGAGTCTAGGGTGGAAAAAGGCAACAGTTTTTACAGAAACATCAGCTATTTAATTGTGTTATTGATCAAAAAGCATAAACAACATAACAACAAACATGTACAATCTCTGTATTCTAATGATAATGGTTAGCTTCAGCTCTTTGTCTAGACCTGATAAATGCTGCTAAGTGAATTACTGAATACAATGATGAGAAGCGATTCAAGTATTCTGTTCTTACAATTAATTTTCTGGATGCCAGCAGAAGTTGTATAACCAAGACAAGGAAGTGCATAGGCATATGCTCACACCTATCAGTAATAAATTATAATTCTGACAGCCCAGGAGTGTGAGTAGAGGGGCAAGTGGCTACAGTGACTTAACAAAAGAGGAAGGCAGACAAAATGTCATTTCTTTTCAAAGTGGCTGCTAATATCAATGGCTCTTTTTTTTATTACTGATTATATCCTTTGAAAACTGAACAAAATAATGAATTTGTTCTGCAGAGATTAGGGATGTTATTCTCACGGAGAACTATTTTATGGGAAAATAAGTTCAATGCCAGACATCTGGAAGGCAAAGAAAAAAATGTTCGTTTATTAAAGTTATTTTTGTCAGATATGGTAAACGGCAACCAAAGAAAAGAATAGCTCCACCATACCCACAAAAATTCCATATCCTTTTTCATTTTGAACATAAGCATATTTGTGTTTATCTTATTTCTATATTGCATGTGAAAAAAGGCATAATGATGCAAATGCGGCCGAGAACAAAAGTGGGAGAAGGATAGAATGAATTCAAGAACACAATGGAAAGATGCAAAAAAGTAGTACCAGGAAAGGTGAAAAAGAATGAATTCCACATGCCTAGAAAGCAAGCGTATGAAAGGAGTATTTTAAGATGAAAGAAAAGGTATGGACTTGTGTGCAACAGAAGCTACAAAGAATAGAACAGAAGAGTACTAAATCAAAACCATGTAAAATAGGGAAAGTAATAAATAACACAAATAATGGACAAGATTCTGACTTGGATAAATAAATCTAGCTTCATTGACTTCCGTTTCAGCTATACTTACTGACAGCCTAGTCTACACTAGCAATTTCCCTGTGGTAATTAAAGCAAATCATTGACTTTAAGTAGATATAGAGCTTTTGCATTTCTGCAGTATCTAGGATGGGCTTCGCTTAGTGTTACACGTCTTCCCACTTGATATTATCCTTAATATAGTCCCACAAGCCTGTGCTTCCACAAGCACAGATTTCCCTAGGAAGCAGCATGCTTAGCAACACGGGTATCCATGGCAGTATCTACCATGTACTATCTAAATGTGGAAGCCCTTTCACAGTTTTTTATGTCATTACAACCATGCTGCCTACCCCCAGCTCCAGCCCTCATTCACAAGCTGAAGTTGGGCCATCTACAGACATATAGAAGACCTGATCTGATGACTTTGCTTTCCCTCTGCAAAGACCCTGTTGCCTGTATTGCTGCTTCAGGATTGTGAGGCCAGCTGTGGGGAAGGAAATGAGAGGCATAGAGGCCACTGCTACTGTCCCAAACTGAAGTTCCCAGGCACTAACTGGCAAGACCACTTTATAGCCTGAACACGAGCTAACCTGGGTGCAGTGCTTTCAAAGGTGAAGCCCCTGAAACCCTGTGCCAGAAAAAAAAACCAAAACCCTTTGAAGCCCTATGCTGGAAAACTGTGCACTGTCTTTACCACTAACAGTGGTGTTCTGAGGGTGTAACAGCACCATGTCTGCCTGCAGAGTGTAGGTGTCATGTCTACACGTAATTTGCCCAGTTCTGCACCAGATTACAACTGACTGAAGCTGATGTGCCTTGCAGAGCCTCTCTGGGAGCATGGGAGAGCCTTTTCATCTAGGCAACAACCACGAGGGCTGGATGCTACAGCTGCTGTGGCAGCCAGGAGTTCCTGGAGGAGGATCCACAGCCAACATTTCCTGTCTGAGGAGACTGGCATCATGCATACACTCAGCTGTGGGCTGTCTGGGTAGTACTTAAGAAGATAAAACAATTTAGCTGCTTTATATAAAGTATTTTACCTTTAAAATGGGAATATTCTCAATCTGTTCTTCCTCAGTCCTTTTTCTCTTCCATCAGGGGTGGTCACTGGCTCCTTTCCCCTTGGCTATGGCTTATGGTTTTTGAATCTTCTCCTCCTCATCCTCCCCCCCTTCCTTCAGCAGCTGTGCTGTCCCTCATTCCTCACAGCCTCTGTTTTCCACTTTCCACCCATCCCACTTCAGCTGTTTCCCCACGTTCCAGGACTCTTCTGGCTTCTGGTGCCTCTTCCCACCCTCAGCAGCTGTCTAGCTCTGGCCCGTGGAGCCTCTGGCCCTTGCTGAATCGTGGGTCCCTTCCCAGGCCTCTGCCCTGGCTCGGAGCCCGATGTTTTCTCTTCTGCCACGCCTCCAGAGCTAGCCTCTGCCTCGGACTCCTTCCTGTCTCTGCTCATCTTCAGCAGCTGCCGGCTGCCCCTGTTCCTTCCCCCGCCGCTTCTTTGGCGCCTTCTGCCTGGCCTCAAAGGTCGCCCCCGTTCCCCTTCCGAGGTCTGCCCGTATGGCTGGAGACCTTTCCCAGCCTTCAGCAGCTGTTCAGGCGCCCGGTTCACTCTCTCCCGACTGCTTCCTCAGGCCCGGCCGCTGGGGAACCCTCCCTGCCCTGGCGGCCCTGCTGCCTCCCAGGCCTGAGGCCCCTTTCTCTTCAGCTCCCGGCGCCGGGCGCTGCCGCTGGTTTCAGGCCCATCTCCCCGGCTTTCTGTCTCCACCATGCCAGCAACCGCAGGTGCTGTCTGCCGGAACTGGGAAATGGTGTGGCAGCGACTCAATCCTCACATCACCCTTCACTAGTGTGACAGCATATTGCAGCGGTGACAACCGAGTTGTCAGGATGGCCTCCAGAAACAATCGCAAGTAGAGGCACAATGCAGTACACAGCAGAAACGCTGTTAAAGGGGAGGCCAGGGTGACCTGCAGGAAAATGTGTACTGCGCCAGGGCCAACCCAGCCCTCAGGATTAACAACAGCAGAGGCACTATGCCTGCGTGTTGAAAAGAGCAGCCAGAACAGCTGTGGAGTTAAGCAATGGTTTGTTGCAATTGCTCCTCAGCAGGCATGGCCTTCTCATGGTAGATAATGGAAAACTGGCAGCCATTAAATTGCTGTTCAGGTTTGAGCAGGAAGGAGGTGTGCAGTGGACACCATTTTGATGCCAGTGCTGGCATAGGCTGTGAGGTGTGAATGCTGCAGTGGGCTTTAATTTTCTGCCTCACATGAAGGAAACTGCTCATTAACGGCCAGGGGACTGGATTAGACCTGAGTTGCCATTCAGAAGAGACTACCAGCAGCTCCCACCAGCAAGAAGATGGCATTTAAAGGTAGCAGCATACTTCTTTTCTGATACACTTATTTGCATGTCATGCTACTGCACCATCATAAGCTGTGTAAAAGGATGGCATGACCAGGATGGTGGCTGGGGTACAGGATTGGTGCCTCAGTGTTCAGGGACCTGCTGAGTCACAAGAGGGGACCTGCAGTGATATTAGTAGCCTTGCACAGCTGCTGTCCTTCTCCCTCTGCTGCCTCAGGGAGGAACCAGGAGTTCACCCTCTCTAACAGTTCAGTCAGGCCCTCACTTCCAAAAGTGACATCAAAACCCAAATAAGCGAGTCTGGACTGGTCTGTTAATGTTTCAGACCTTCAGAAACTCCACCTTCATTTGTTTAAACTTGAAGAAGCACCACTTCATTTTCCTAGCAGTAGCAAGTCATCTGGACACCTCTTGGTACTGGCTCAGGGTAGTCTGTTAGCAAAGTCCCAACCTCTTCCCTCCACAGCCAGATAAGTAAGATTTATTCTGGAGTCACAAGTCAGACTATCATAAAAAATTTGCTGGGAAGAGAGATACGTATTTTGAGTTTAAAATATAAAAGAAAATCAAGACAGAAGAGGAAAAGAAAGTAACATGAATACTAATGAAGGACCGGGACCAGACCCAGGCCACGACCAGGCATAGATTGCCAAGGGGAGGAAAGTGAGTAGAGATGAGGCACCTGGAAGGCCAGGAAGAGCTCAGGTGTTTGTTGTGGGTCAGTTTGGAGTTTTAAGCAGCAGTTGTAAGGTAGTTTCAATAACTGTCTTTTTGGAGAACATTGCCTGAGGCGGTTTTCAGTGTTGCTTAGCAATTTTGTGGGGCATAAGAATTAGGTTCCTTCTGCACGTGGGTTCAGCTTCCTGCTTTTCGATGACGTGGGATGAACCAGGGAGAGGCTTTTGCTTCCGCTTCATCCAGAGAGAAAGCAGTTTCTCACACCATGATGCATTCAAGACCTAAACCAGCACATAACAAATGGATATGAGTAGGGGACTCCCTGCAAATACTCAAGCTAGTTCCGATTTAAAATGCTAGTTTAGGTCTCTGTGGTGTGTGATTTAATTCAGTGAAAGATCTGAACTTATCTCTAACAGGAATGAAAGTAATAGAGCATTCAACTTTTTTCTGTACTTGGCTGTAATGGTAGGGTATTGTGTTTTGTGTTTTTTTTCTTATTGTGTGCATTTGCCTTTCATTAATTGCATCATAGCTTAATTATCTGCACTAAATATACCCTGTAGGTGATCAAGAAAGCCCTGCACTCATATGCAGACCCATGTTTGTTGCTTTGAAAAGCAATATCCTTATGAGAATGCCATCTGATTCTGCTGCAACGCAGTGAGTGACTGGCTGGGGTTAAAATCCTTGCACACAATTCCTGCTAGTTGGTCATTAATCTCCAGGAAAAGCCCCATATCTTAATTGCTGTTGTATAATTAGTAACCTCTCCCATTTAACCAGCGTTAAGCTGAAACAGTAACGTGCCAAGCCACCATCATTCTCTCTAAATGAGGATCTAGAAGTACAGCTCTAAACAGTGTGTGACAGTGAAATCATTTTTTTAAATACTCCTTTGAAATAAAACCAGCACCATCAGTGTCTCATTGCCAGCTCTGAAAACCCACAGAGCTGCCACAGATCGCTGCAGTGTAAGTGGCTGAACAAAGTAGTCCCCAAAATTGAAGATGTAAAGATGAGCAAAGTGTGTCTTCTTATGTAACATATGTTGTAAAGGAGCCTAAAATACCAGTCAGTAACTATGTCTTGATTTGGAGAAATCTGGAGCTGAAAGCAAAAGCAGAAAGACTTTATTTAAATACAGCTGTGACGCCCAGGGCAGCCAAATATAACTAAGCTTGAAGAAGTTGATGTATTTTCCTTAGTATCTATGGGCTATATATTTGAATGTTTGATATTGGATTAATTGATAGCTCAGTGTCAGTGGTAAATTGATTTAGGTTTCCCTGTGGATTTAATATCTCTGTCTGGTATGGGTTTCTGTACTGAGGAAAATACATTCTGTAAAATCAAAATTTGGATGTAGAAACATTGAAATACTTGATTTTGATAACAACAATTTTTTTTCCATCAGTAACTTTCAAGAATTGTACTGCTAAACCTAATATAAACTTAGATGTTTTATTTATGAAAGACATTATATAAAGTAAAAACAAAAGAAAACCGAATTCAAATGAAGACAAACTGTTTATAAACCACTTTTGTTTTCACAGAAATTGTCCTTTGGATGAAACTGCACTTTCTGAGGATAAAATATATCTCAACAATTTTTTCCCCCAAAATAATTAGCATTCAGCTAATCACATTCTTGTCTTCAGTGTGGTTGTGAAAAGATTCTAGGGAACTGATAGGCCTCAGTGCCAGGCTGAATAATCAACCATAAATAATAGTGAAATTGTACACAAAAAGTGCAGTGAATGTGTTTTCTTCTCTCTGACACAACTATAATTGGCAAAACAAAATTAATGCAATAGTGATGAGCATCTGGTTTGCTTTAAGAGAGTCTTTTTCTTGGTGTATTTTTCCAAGCTTTATGTTGGCACAGATGACTATCGGGTGAAGGCCCAAAGAATAACTTGGTGTGTATGATTTTGCGTAGTTATGAATAACTAGTTGAAGACTGCTGTTCAAGAAAGGATTCATCTGAATTTCTTTCTTTTTCTGCTTTTTGCCTGTGTTATCTGGTTAAAGTGATAGAGGATTTAAAAAAATAAGACAAAACTTCTCAACTGCTTCTCTTTCTGAGAAGAGCTTGAAAAATTCAGATGAATCAGCATATAATATTTAAATAGTCCCTCAACTGGAATATCGTATGGCATACATTATGCACTGTCAGTGAATTTTCATAAATGTTCATGGCCAAAATAGTGAGGTCAGAAGCTCTGCCACTCTCAGTGCACTGTCAGAAACTGGGTTTTTTTTTCAGTTATTTAATTTTCTACTTATTAAATCCTTTGGACAGAAGCAGCTGAATCTGTGGCACTCGGTAATAATTCAAGCCAAATTCACCTTTACTTTCATGCTTTGCAGAAGCTTCTTGAAGCTTAATACAGATTTTCTCTATTCCCATAGTAATTTCCAATGTTCCATAGTATCTTTTTTTTTCTTTTTTTTGAGTTTTGCTTGGTCTGTATGGTCTAAAAAAGCCTGGGATGATTTTGAGCATTCTGTAAGTTCAGAAAGACACTTTTCTAACTGGTTCCACTGGGCATAATAAAGCCCTGATTTCTGTGGAAACTTTAGCTCCTCTGTTAAAGTACTTGTAGGAATAAGAGAGGACTATAATTTCTGGAGTTGCTTTCTCCGTGCTCATCACCTTGAAAAATACATCTGATGAGCAACAAGTCCCAGGAAGGCAAACAAATAGAAACTTAAAGAGAAAATATGATTTGTCTTTAAGCTTGAGAAGTGTCTTATTAATGTTCTTCCCATCATTTTATATGACCCAAAAATGCTAATTGAAAACCAATGAGAAAAGAAGGGGCATTCCAAAGAGAAACCAAGAAAGAATAAGAAGGAAGGCTCCAGGTGCTTGTTCTTTCTGATGAAATTCTTCATAATTTAACATTTATACCATATTGCTTTGATTGCTAGTAGTAATTTTGGATGAGCTTCAACATCCTTTATGTAATAACTTAGGCAGTGCAAATATAATGTAGGTATGCATACAAACTCAAAATTCAGGCATCTGAATCACAGCCATGTTATGGAGGTCTGTGTTACCACAGGAGTATTTTACCTGTACAAGCAAATTCACATGCTTTGGAATAATTTTAGGAAGTTCTTTACACCTTATTAAAATGACAGACAATGTGGAAGGTCAGAAATGTGGGAAAGAATGCTTCTAAGTAAAAAGTACTTCATTTTGAAAATTTTAATCCTTTGTATTTATAATGATTTTCCTAACTTGCTCCGCTTCTGTTACTAAAAAGCTAGTTCTGCAATTAAAGAAGTTTGCTCTGAGTCTAAAGGTCATCTTTTTAATCAGCTGAGCTTTTCAAATTACTCCAGGTGGCAATTCTCAGATTATGTCCACAGCAAACTCTTCCAGATGATAAAGGGGTATTTGTATTTTATTATTCTACTATGATAAAACATCCTTTAATACTATAATTATTCCAAATAGTTTTCCATAGAACCAATAATCTTTCTTCTTCTTTTGCAGCTGTTTCATATCTTCTGACTTTTTTTCCCAAAGTGTTTGTACATGATCTTTGTAAGTAGAAGTTAGGTGGTAATCAGATTTTTCAACTATTAGAAGTAATACAATAATAAGCCTTGAACACTCATACATGTTTGAGAAGGGGGTTTTATGGTCATAATCTTGTTCCTTAGAGAAGTTTTAGTTAGAAATAGTCCTGAATGCAACTGCTTATTTCACCTTGGAGACAGAAAACTGCTAGGATTGCTTCATATCTAGCCTACTTACTTGAATCAATGTATTTAAAGAGGTGAAAACCACTAGCGGATGAGGGAAGAAGGGTTGTGAAGAAGGTGGCTGTGGATGAAAGCCTTAAGCAATAAGTTACTTGCGGAAGGGAAAAAGTAATTTATCATTTGCACCTAGCCTTCTGGGTTTCTCCCTCCTCTATACTGCTGAGTGTTATTTGTGGATAAATTTTAAATTAAGGAGATGTAAATGGTTGGTGCAGAGAAGAATTGGCTGTTTGGAGGAAAGCAAAGAGCCTCTTGCAGGGATAATAAAAAGGTAAACCATTATAATTTTGGAAAACAATAATTGCCCAACAGGCTAGTGTTTAGTAGCACTGTTTTCAACTAGATCCTTTCAGAAATGTTTTACTGCAAAGGTTATGAAAAAGACTGAAGAGTTGCATTATCTAAGGCTGCACCCACCTTCCTTATCTCTGGGAAGGAAATCTGGCAAATCATAGGGAGAAGACTTTTGCAGGAACCATAGAGTACAATGAAAACAATGAAGTACTTCCTTCTATTCTGCTTAGTGTAGACCTTTTACCAAGAACACTATTAGGCACCTGGTTTTGCTAAATTACTAATATTTGTGAAGATAACCGAAGTTACAAATGGTCATTGGAGCAAATATACAAGACAGGTCTGAGGAGAGCAGTTAAGAGAAACTCAAGCAGCTACTGACATTTAGTATTCCTTGATGTACCATTTTTTTACTATCCATTTTCCTCTGTTACCCAGGAAATAGAAAAGGTCTGGAATTCACTACACAAATCATAGAATTCCATGTTGGAAGGGACCTCAAGGATTATCTCGTCCAACCTATTTTGGCAAAAGCACAGTCTAGACAAGATGGTCCAGCACCATGTCCAGCTGAGCCTTAAAAGTGTCCAAATAATGCACTTAATTTGATTAATTCCTGTGTATATTTATATTATGCCCAGAGTCATCCTTGTTATTTTAGAACATTAATATTCTTCAATGAAATCTGCCCCATCGCAGTGAGTGACTGGCTGGGGTTAATGGTCCTTGGCACGTCTCCTCCTAGATGATCATGAATCTGCAGGAATGCCCTGTGTTTTAATTGTTATTGCTTAATTAGCAGCCTCTTCTATCTAAACAAGTGACAAATGACCTGAAATAACAATGTATGAAGCGACAGTCATTTTCCCTGACCATTTGAGATACGCTATAAGCAGATTCTATGCAAGTAAACCAAGGCATAGTTAGTTCATATCTATTCAAATAATGTGGGTTGTGACACTGAAATAATGTTCTGCAGATATGATCATTAATAAATGCTTTTCCTTAGATTTTGGGGATGTCACTAGTTTAATCAGTTACTAACCCGATGACTAAAGTTTAAAATGAGAAAAGCTGTGTTTGCCTTACTCCTCATATAATTTAGTGTTCCATATTTCTAATCAATACTGACATTACATTTTCAGTCTGTCAGTTGTTAGCCATGGTTTTAATCACTGCAGGATCTGTGCACACACACAAAACCAGAGCACATTCCTACATGGAATATAATCTTGCTTTTTTGGTTAGAGCCTGGGTTGTGAGAATCTATACTCTGCACTCTTGGCCATTAACTTCTCTATGTGCTTTGTTTCCTTTCTCCATCCTTTGCTACTTAAAATCTGTATATTTTGATTGTAAACCATTATAACGGAAATGAACGCTTTCTAAAGTGCATGCACAGTACTTGGGCCACGTGGGACTTCTGCATACTCCTGGAATATTGTCTTTGCAATTGACTTTATAAATAAAAGATAAATGCTTTATTGGAAGGTAGAATATAAGTATGACTAGCCTGCTATTATGTCAGTTTGCATCTTTCAAAATTCCATATTGCTTGCTGATAAAATCTCAACTCATCTGATACTTTTCCATGTGAAAGAGTAGTGACTATTATACAAGTAAAATCTTGACTTTTTTCTTTTTCCAGTTTTGTTTTTTGGCTAAAAACATTCATATTTAGTGTTCATCATCAGTATAGCTCAAACTCGGTTGAAGTCACTGGAAATAGGTCCAATGACTTACAAGATCTCAGGTTCATGGAAATTATTTTGTAAATATAATAGTTACAGACTCTGTTATTAAAGAGGAAATTAGATTTCTTGGGTTACAAGCTGGAGAAACTCCACAAATGTGGCTGGTTCAGTATATGTAGAGTTTGAGTAATAATTTTTCACACATTTTTTGAATCATCAAATGGCAGCCCAGCTGTTCTAGTTTGCTCTGTAATACCACTGTAATTCCAGCTATCCTAATCTACAGGCACTATTGCCAATGCCCATCTGCTTGTAATGCTGGAAAGTAGCTGAAAAAAACCAGAGACAGAACAAATAGAAATCTTAATAAGGTCATTTTAGCTGCACTACTGGATTTTGTGAGCTTCTGTGAATTTTAGATACAAATAAATATTTTACATTTGTCCAGTTTTAGTACAACATGAAAAATTAATAGAAAAATTTTGGAGGCTGGAATGAAAGCTGGTGTTGTCTGAACCAGCATGTACTGAACCATTTAGTAAGTGTGCATAATTCATTCTAATTCAATCTGCGGACAAGATTTCCAGCTAATTCGAACTATTTGACTTCTGTTGCTAATTTGCCTTCAAAATCTGCGTAGCATTGATTTATTGATTTATTTACACATTAGAAAAAGTTCAGTTTCTGTTAACTAAAGAACTGTCTATCAGAAACACTCAATATAAATGCTGTTAAAAACCATCTGAGCCTGTTTTGAAGTTTACATAAAATTTCTGGTAACTTAAGAGCTAGCAAGACCAAATTCACCTCATAGCGGAGGACATACATAGCTAGTTTTGATCCAAACCAACAAACATTAGACAAGGCTATAAATGAATAAAACCCTGTAGAATTTATAGAAGAATATATGCAACAAACACATTCATAATTTACTGTGCTCCATGAATGCCATGGGAGTAATTGTTTCCTTTAAGTACTTGGCAAACACTGCTAGTATCCATTCAAAAAAGTAATTTTCCACTCAGAGAACTTCTTGTAAGCACTCACGGAAAGAGCAGCCAGCAATACAATGCTTTCTCTGTAGTTCTCCCTGGCTACGTTCACGTACTCAAGGCAGAAGCTTTAAACACAGAAGAAATGAACAGCTGGTATCAAATCCGCAATTAGATGCAGAAGGATCATCTTCTCATGACAGCAGAAGTTCGTGGTTATTATGTAGTTGTAGTTGTTAGTTTTCTGGTTTGTGTCTCTCAGCAAAACTTTTGTAGTTTGAGGTAAAGTTTTACCGTCTTCTGAAGAAGTGTATTTGCAACATGTAAAGAGATTGGCATGATAGACACAATCACCTAGTCTTGAATCTCTTTGAATTGTGAACTGCAGTTCTGTCTTTTCTGAAACTAAATAAATCATACTTTATGGACTGGACAAGCCTAGTTAGTTAAATAGGTTGGTTGGCTTCAGTACCAAAGCTGCAGGATTTTGAGTGTTCGAAAGAAAATTAATTCATAATCTATAAGACAGTGAAGTAATATGCATGTGCATATACATGCACCTAATTAGTAAGTAATATGGACCTATTTAGTAAGTGAGGGAATATAGATGCAGCTGAACAGATGATCGTTTACTCAGCCATGCCTGCAGCTATTGTGAATTGTCTCCTATTCATGCAGTTCCAGCTTGCTGCTTATCTGCATGATGTATTGATGAGAATTGTCTTCTGTTCTAGAATGTGGTACATTTTCAGTACACTACTGTTAGATTTTTGTTACTGTTAGATTCTGTTAGGTAGCAAATATTCAGATTCACATCACAGAATGTAAATATTAAAATATTTGTTTATATGTCTTGGTATTGTAATAGCATTTAGATGTCACCTTGATGCTCTCTTGGTTTGGGGTTTGTAGAAGGAAAAAGTGAAACATTATTCTAACAGCATGTCACTTAAATGCCAATTTGCTATTTACCTTACATATCCATATTTACAATATTTCTAAAGTTCAGTGAAATGGGATTTAAGAAGTGCTGCATGATTTTGCAGAGTAATTGACACTTTCCTCAGAGCATAGATATTTTTCTCTCTAAGAAGCACAAAATACAAGATTCTGCATAATTTTTGGTATTTTCAATGTACTCTATAAATGGATAAAAATAGGGTTGTCATCATAACAAAAAGAAAAATTGCGCACATCCAGCAATACTATATCTACAGATGGGGTGTTTTTTTTATAGTCAGAAATGTATATAGCTCTTACTTGTGCACATACTACCAGATAGACTAGGGCTCAGGAGAGAAAAAAACTATTGGACAGTTGTGTTCCATTACAAATGTCAACTCATTATAAATAAGTAGATACTTGTACCTGCATAGAATGTAGCTGATCAATACAATTCTTCATCAATACTTTTCTCTGTAGCTACACAGCTTACAGTTTGCAGAAAGATGGTTTAAAATTCACTTTTAGCTGTGGTGGCCTTTTTTTTTTCACCTCAAGAAAATGGCACAGAGAAATGGTGCATTTCTGACCAGACAACAGCTCTTTATGCGTCCAGCCTTCAAAGGGAATATTAAGGATGAATGCTGTACTTTTTGCTCTGCATTTGTTGCTTCTTTCAGATCAGCCTTGCCTCTCATTGTATTTAGCTTCATACAAAACATCTATCAGATACACTTTTTCACTTTATCAGTGATTTGATGCTCCTTGAATTTTTAAGAATTTCTGCAATTAAGTCTGCTTTTTAGGGAACAATGTATTTTGAATGGTACTGGAAAGTAGAGGCATTTTTTTTATGTAGTTTTTACAATCTGTTTGGTCTGATGCAAAATAAGGTAGTAGGGCAATATGATGTAGTTGTTAGATAGGTTTGGGAAAAGAAGTATTTTCCTGTCTAAAAATATTTGCTAAAAGCTGGTAAAATAACATTGACAATACAAAAGCTCTTGTCCAAAATATCTTAAAGGATATGTGGCTGTCGTGTGGGGGGAAGAACTGAGATAGAAATAATTGTCTCTGTTTTTCTGTGAACCAAATTCATTTGCCAGAAAGCAAAGAGAAGAAGAAAAGCCTAAGCTAAAACAGTGTCTTAAGCTCAGAAACACAACAGATAGAAATGGCACAAGCCTTTTTCTATCCATTGGTTAAGTTTATGAGAGGCAGATCAGAAGAGTGTAGGCATGTATTCCTGCTGCCTTCTGCAGATGAATTGTCAAAATGCTGTGTGCCAGTTTAATTAATTAGGGATGTAACAATCTTTTCTACAGACACATGCACAAGACATTCTTTAAAATGCTCTTTAGAAAATGTGTAACTGATATTTAAAGACTAAGTAATTATTTGCCATTTTTCTGAGTACTTTTAGAATATCAAGTAGGAGCATTTAAAATCATTATTTTAAAAAACTGTTTTCATCAGTAGGACTTTATTTTCAAAGATGACAGCTGGACTGGACTAATTCCTTATGTATCAAATACACTGGTAACTAATCCTGTAACTTTGTATGTATTAAATACTGTGTATAATTGGAGCATGAGGTTGTGGTAAACTCATTTGGAAAAATTAGCAAAGCCATAATTGCTCACAAAAATGTGAACATCTCTTATGTATACACTAATCAAGGATACATATGATAGGCACAAGGATATGCAATGCTGTGCTGCAAACTTTATACAATTTAATGGGTACTTGGCATTTTTTTTAATATGACAAATAGTGAAGCAGAGCTTTGCAGCATTGTGAATATACCACACACACTCTCTTGGTATCTTCTTAGTCTCCATTTAAACTCTGTTGATTACATTAAGAAGAGTTACTTCTACATGGCACATATTCTGAAAATGTTCAGTAATATACATTAGAGTTCTGTAGGTTAACAGTTCTACTGTGTGATTTGGAGTTTTTCTCACTGCAGATCATAAGCTCTGTTTAAGTTCTGATTAATTACCCTATTATCCCTTGTTGCATTCTCACCATAGACATGGAACACAGCTAAGTGTTGCAGCTGCAAGTCCACCTCTGTTACTCAGTTTTTATTGTTAAACTCAGAAGCTTATTCTTCTTTTATTTGCACTGATGGTATTTAAAAAAAGAGCAGCTCCACTGCTTAACGGTTGAGTTAAGGCAATGTCTGAAGAGTTTTAGGAACTTACTCTGAGTCTGTTGACATCAGGGAATTTCAGTAGGCTTTGGATTAAGAATAGAAATTAAGAAGAGGAGTGGGTATCTTTCATCTATGTTGTCATATGTTATGTGTATTTTTTTCATAGAATGACAGAATGGTTTGAGTTAGATGAGACCTTAAAGCTCATCCAGATCCAGCCCCCTGCCACACACAGGAACACCTTTCTCTAGACCAGGTTGCTCCAAGTCCCATCCAACCTGGCCTTGAGCACTGCCAGGGATGGGGCAGCCACAGCTTCTCTGGATGCCCTGTGCCAGTATCTCACCACCCTCACGGGGAAACACTTCCTCATGTCTAATCTAAATCTCCTCTCTGCCAGTTTAAAGCCATTCCCCTTTGTCCTGTCCCTACAGGCCCCTTGTCAAAAGCCCTTCTCCAGGTTTCCTGTTGGCCCCTTTAGGGACTGGAAGCTGCTTCAAGGTCTCCCTGGAGCCTTCCCTTCTCCAGGCTGAACAAACCCAGCTCTCTCAGCCTGTCTCCATAAGCAGAGGTGCTTCAGCCCTCGAAGCATCTCTGTGTCCCTTCTCTGGACTCACTCCAACAGCTGCATGGCCCTTTTATGTAGTTGCTCCAGAGCTGGGCACAGGACTGCAGCGGGGGGTCTCACCAGAGTGGGGCAGAGGTGGAGAATCCCCTCCCTTCACCTGGTCATGCTGCTGGGCATGCAGCCCAGGACATGGCTGGTTTCTGGGCTAGAAGCACACACTGCTGGGTCATGGGGAGCTTCTTGTCAACCAACACCCCAAGTCCTTCTCCTCAGGGCTGCTCTCAATCCGTTCTCCACCCAACTGGTATTTGTGCTTCAGACTGTCCTGACTCAGGTTCAGGGGCTTGCACTTGGCCTTGAACTACATAATTGCATTTTATTTTTCTCTTTTGGTTGTTGTCCTCGCTGAATATTGCTTGTAGCGAGAGTGAGAAATGAGGCATAGTTATTTTAATTGGTTTCTCATTCATTAAAGCTGGTAAATGCTGAATTCCATTTTAAGAAGCACTAAAACCAGACAAAATAATAATATTTTGACTAAGAGAATCAGGGTAAGAGAAAGAAATTATTGCATAAAAGAGTATGTCAGAACAGATGTAACAAATTGTTACTACGTATCTTGGTGCATGATTATTCAGTTAATGCTTAACTACTAAAAAACCCCATTATGGTAAATAAATATATTTTCTAAGAAAGGAAAGTCTCTGTTTGAACTAAGGTAAGTATTATTATAGATGATGGATTTTGGCTAGAGTAAGCAACTTAGTGGCCGTTTTTATCTTTCTGGCCATAAATGGCTCACGTACTAGCATCCTCTGCTATTCTTCTTTATGGTCAGAACTTCAGACAGAAAAAACATTTCCCCTAAACAACTTCAGACAAAATTTTTAAGGTGAGGACAACTAGTCCAGATGAGACATTGTTCAACAGCAATCCAAAACAGCACAGAAGTTATCAGAAAAGAAGTTTAGCTTTAAGGCTGGTGTTTCGTGAACAGTTTGAATCTTTTCCAATTCATGAGTCCACAAAAAGAGAAATTAATTAGAAAATGCCAAGTTGTTAAAAGATACGTAGACATATGTATCTCTTATGTGTTAGTTACATAAATCTTTCCATCTCCCCAGCTGGGTACTAATGGATAAAGCATGGTTGAGTACCAAGCCACTGCTAAGCTAAACAGTTTTTTTTTCCTTTGGTGTACAAAATAGGATTTCCTACTGAAAAATAGATTCCAAGCATGTGGATTATAATTACAAGCTACAGCCATCACATATTGCTGAGTGAAATGGTTAAGGGGAAAAGTAAATTCAGGATACATCTTGCCCACTAACATGCGCTCTGTTGTATCAAGATACAGTTTTAGCCACTTGATGCCTATGCATATGCTGATCTTAGAAAAGAGCATTGTGAACAGACTTGTCAACTGACATGAGGCGAGGTGAAGTGGATGTCGTTTTGGTACTTTATCTCATGGCATCTGATTAGATTCCCAGTGACTTGCTATAGACATTAAAAATGGTAGGAAAAAAAAAAGAGATTGCTTCTAAGTAGCCTGGAAAAAGATTTTTGGCTCTACTGTAGAATAAGAAAGTGTTTTAAATAAGAAATTAATTCCTGAATTTCATGCTGACTGATATTACTGCATATAATAGATTATTTTAATTACATCCTGGGATGATGTAGACTATTAAATAAAAATGTTAACATCTTCCTAGCAACGAAAGATAAAACCATGTATTAATAAATGTAAGACCTTGCTCATGGAGGCTCTTGGCTATTAAGGTTGTTTCCAGCGTTATGTCTAAATCATTGAGGATTGTAAGTATGAATCTTCCATTATAAGTCACTCTTAGATGCCAGGAATGGATATACTCACAAACATTGTAACTCCTGAAATGTAAGTTTAAGAATTGTGTGGAATGTTCTTGAAGAAAGTAAATTTTTGCTAGCTAACACTAAAGGTGAAAACACATTTGGGAAGCTTAAACAGTTACTATCTTCATATGACCATATGGGGAAATCTTCATCACCACCTATTAAATGTTGCATATGGATCTCTTGATTTCAGATCTGCAGCTCATGGTACTATCTGCTGAAAGCTTAGTAAAATTCAGATAATTAAGTTTTAGCAGCAGATACTCATTACTTAGGAAACTGGCATATTTAAGACTAAAATCAGGCTCGTGTTAACCTAATGGTAATCTGATTTAAATGATCACGTTTTGTTCACTGTAAATCCAGCTATCAATAGTTTTAACCAGATACATGGTATAACCTTATCATTGGAACTCATGTTCTAATAGGACTTGAAATAGATTTGCAAAACCATACATTTCTTTAAAGAATGATAAAAAAATTCAGAAGGAGCCTGATTCTGCTCTCAAAATAGTTTTGAAATACCATGTACACTTGAAAAGCAGTAAGTCATTCCCCTCTCCCACCCAGTAGGATGAAAACGAGTGCATCCTTAGCTTGTATAAATTGGCATGGGTCTATTAATTTCAGTGAAGCAATACAGTATTAAATCAGATGTGGCCTTTAAATACAAACAAATCACAACGTCACTTACAGTTATTGGGCTAGTTTAAAATAAGCAATGAAGTACTGTGGTTTACAGATGGAGATAAAAGGATTTTTTTTTTAAATGAGTTCTGATAAATGACATGTGTACAGGAAGATGGGATTTTTCCCAGATGCATCATTTTAGTTGTCATTCACATCTTCTAAAAGTTACAGTATCACTAGTGTTTATCTGGCTCAAATGTCTGGTTGGATTATTTTGCTAATTGCAGAGCTGCCTTCAACTGAACACAAATACTATTCTCTGCCAATATATCCATGCTGGCAGAAACCCTGCATGTGAAGGAGCCAGAAATACAGAAATGTCCAAGACTGTTAATTTGTCAATCCATTCATGAAAATTCTGTTTAATAAGGGAACACTGTAACATATGCAACAGGTAGATCACCTCCTTCCCTACTTCCTTTTTATTCTATACTTATATTGCCTTTACCATTGTAGATATAATAGCTTTTAATTTATGCACTATCAATTTAATAATAAAGTCAAGCCCCAAATAAACACAGAGAACACCCTCCAACGTGTTTAAAAATGCTAATTCAACATCATAGATTTGTTGTCATAGACAAAATGGGCTGAATGTTGACAGTGCTTATGAAATATGGTAGTTTCATCTGTATATATATAATTAAAATACATTATTGTATAATTAAAAATCACACAATAAAATTGTATAAAAAAAACGACTTTGGGGGGGGACAATACGAAGGACAAAATAGCTTTTGTATGGCTTTAGCAGAACCTGAAAAAGAAATCTCAGCAGATGCAGAAGGAGTGCAGTGTTTTTGAGGAGATAAAGATTTGAGAAAGATACTGAATTAGAAGTGACTTGTGTTTGGATTGCTCGAATAAAAAGTTTGTCTGTTGATGAAGGTCTTTGAAAGTCTTGGTTATACAGCAGGCTTGGCTCCAGTAACTGAAGGGGGCCTACAAGGATGCTGGAGAGGGATCCTTCCTTAGGGACAATAATGATAGGACAAGCGGTAATGGGTTCAAACTTAAACAGGGAAAGTTTAGGTTAGATACAAAGAAGTAGTTCTTTACTATGAGGGTGGTGAGGCACTGGAACAGGTTGCCCAAGTTATGAATGCTCCATCCCTGGCAGTGTTTAAGGCCAGGTTAAACAGAGTCTTGGGTGACATGGTTTAGTGGTGGTGTCTCTGCCCATGGCAGGGGGGTTGGAACTTGATGATCTTAAGGTCCTTTCCAACCCTAACTATTCTATTATTCTGTGATTCTGTGATGAACATTTTTGAGACTGGAAAACCAAGCAGTAACTAGAAAAGTAAAGTGATTTCTGGCATATGGAGACTCCAGAGTAATATATGATAAGCTTTGTTTAGGACATTCACAATTGTTTGCTGATCAAACTTGGGAAAAAAAACCAGTTAAATCTCAAATTCAAACATTATCAGATTGTTTCGCTGATAAGTTAATAGCTAATTGATAGAGGTCTGGTTTTTGTTTGTCTCAGTAGCCAAGCCTCAGTATTCTCAGAAAAAAAAGATTCAGAAAAAAAGCTTTCAAGCATGCTAAATTACCTAAAGCATATATGTAATCACTAAGCTAAGAAAAGCTACAGATGAGCTTTATCAGATTTTAGTCATTACAGATAATCTGTGTTACAAGTGGAATATATAGAAGAATATTTCCGACCTGGAAATCTATGAAAGATTTAAGTTAAGACTCTGCTACATCACAGCAGGAAATGAGGAACCAAATTTATGCATTTCAATCACACTTCTTTATGGAAAGTATCAAATCTGGGGATGCAGAAGTGGCAATAGAAGCAGAACTGAAGGCAATCCTACTGTGCTTGAAATTGTTCAAGGGTGGCAAGTTTGCTAGTTTTACAGCACACCTTCCTGAAGTGTTCACAATGCTAATACAGTTATATAAAGACAGACCTATGATTTTAAAAGCTGCTGAGTCACATTTTGCCTTTACCGAAGTGGAGCAATCGGTTGGTAATACAGACAAATTGCACAGTGTTATGTGAAATTACAAATCAGCTGGGCACATCCACATGTGCCCAAGCAGAAAGGCTGTTAATCAACATGTCAAACAGCTGTTAAGAAGTGAATGCTGTATGTCACAGGAAAAAGCTGGCAATCGTTCTTCTTGGTAAACATGCTTTTCGCAAATGTATGTGAGAAGAGCTGCCTTAGAATCTGATAACCTGCTTTCTTTTAGAAAATCATGGAATGGAATAAAACCAAAACACTTAACCTCTTCATTGCATGCTAGCAGTGTTCCAAAAAATACTTTGATCAAACAAGTGATTCTGAAAAAGAAAGGCTTAAAGCATGGCAGCATGCCATATGACATGGCCAGAATTACTCCGCCAAAACAAGCCCATAAAAGTTGGGCTTTTTTGGCCTGGAGAAGAGGAAGCTTGGGGGGACCTTTTAGGAGTCTTCCAATACCTAAAGAGACCTACAAGAAATCTGGAGAGGGGACTTACAAGAGCAGGTGGTGACAAGACAAGGGGGAATGGCTTTGAACTGGTGAGGGGAGATTTAGATTAGACATTAGGAAGAAATTCTTCCCTGTGAGGGTGGTGAGGCCCTGGCATAGGGTGCCCAGAAAAGCTGTGGCTGCCCCATCCCTGGCAGTGTTCAAGGCCAGGTAGGATGGGACTTAGAGCAACCTGATCTAGTGGAAGGTGTCCCTGCAGGGGATTGGAACTGGATGAGCTTTAAGGTCCCTTCCAACCTGAATCATTCTGTGATTCTATGATAAATGCATATATTTTGCTATAACTGGACTAAGACATTCTTACTCTGATAACCATAAAAGCATCTTGGTCTTTTAAAGAACAGTTGAAAAGTTTATATGAAGCAAATATAAAATTTATAAAATTTGGAGCTGTCAAGTATTTAAATTAATTTAATTTAAGTATGATCTCCAAAGCTAACTGGACTATTAAAACAGGAAAACAAAGTAGAAAAGAAAGCGCACAATGGATGGTGAAATTTATCTTGTTTTAAAATAAACAGTGTTCAGCAAAATTGTACTTTGTTACGCAATTATAGGCCAGTTGAAGATGTAAGAACCTGCCTGATTTCATCATATACTGTAATACAGTTAAATCCTACAGTTACATCTTTTGTAATCTAAATATTAAACTTAGTATTACTTACCATGCAGTTTTAAGTTCACAATGGTGTTTGGGCTCCTAGATCTTAAAAAAAGAAGAACAATAAGAATACTGTCACCTGTCAGTGCAGTCTGTGGCGTTTTCTGATACTTATCTCGAAGTTCACAAATATACTTCCTTAAGTAGCATGGACAATTATTGGAATAATGCAGCCAAACCTTATGCTACTGCTTGATTTCTGTGCTTTATTTGTGTACTTTCAAGGGATGATATGGGAGCAGGGTTATGTTGTGATAATTTAAGCAGAAATAGTGTCTTTGGTAGATGCTGTATATATATCCAGAAGAAATGCAGGCAAATGAATGCCTACATTTTAATGAGTTCTTCAGGTATATGTCTCCATTTCTTTTATCAAGCACAAAGTGTGCCACTTTTTCATTCTCATTTTCATGTGAGAATGTGGAAGTGTGAATGATTTAGAATTCCCAAACTGTAGGAATTTGAACAGAAAATTTATGTACTATATTTTATGTTTCAATTTCATGTGTTTTCATAGTAACTGGCCAAAAGATATGTCTTTGTACTTTTATGTTTAATTTTTTTCTTCCATTCTTTTACAAATCGAAATACTGTGTGTATACTGTGTAATTCATGAGAAAATATCACGTTTAGATTATTTTGGAGAGGATTTTCAAAGGCAAAAAAAGCAAACAGGAAATAGTTTTTAGATAACACTGGATTGTACAGGTTCTGGGTTTTCATTCATACCTGCAGTGTCGCAGTTTCACACTGTATTGCCAAAGTTTTGAATTTTAAGAGTACCTACTTTATATAAATGATAACATAGGAGGCACAAACAGGATACAGTGAGTAGCTTGCAAAATAAAAATAGCATTTAAGAATAGGTATGGAAGTACGGACCACCTTGTCAGCTTTCTTTGCTGTGCTCAGTTTTTCTCTCCCCAAAACTTTGAATAATACTAAAGCACAGAAGCCAGGAAAAAGCTAGTTTTCTCCTAAGTAAGTGGAAGAAGCTATAGGCATTGTAACTCAGGCATACACACTTCAAAGTCTCTTGAGTATGAAGGAAATTTAGAAAATACTGTGTAGGGGATATTTTCAGCAGGGTTTTAGGGAAGAAAGCAGTATTTGTTTGGAAAATGCCTCTAAATAATTGGATTGCTGAATGGCCCTCACCAAACACAAAACTCTTGTACTTCTTCATGTAGCATTTGCAGAAGGTTATTCCTCTTGGTGCGGTTTCATTGAATTAAAAAGAGTAGAGCTTGCTAGGTGTTTTTAACAGGGCAGTTTTTCATTAATAAGGTCAGTAGATCTAGTGAAGTGAATGTTAAAGGTGTTATCTTAAAATTCAAGAAATCCTTGTTTGCTCGAAACCAGGCTAGTAGAAGTTTAATTAATTGTTCAGGTAACAGTGAAATATTTAAATTACCCTTCTAATAATGGGGATTTATGTTATTTATTTGTTTCTGTAATTGAGTAGAAAGTGATAATTATAGAAAGCCTTTTAAAGGTGGCGGTAGTGTATTTCTATAGACATTCATGAGCTTGGATAACTTTAGCCATTTACCAGCAAGTGAATATTTTCTATTTACTGTTTGTTTGTTTGTTTTGTGGTGTTTTGTTTTGTTTTGGTTTTCTAATTCTATGATTTGATTCTGAAAATAACCACCACTGAATCTTTCTCAGTTCTGGAATTAACATAACGGCCTGTACGTGATTCCTTTCCGTGTGACGCATCTCAATATGAAACTGTAAAATATCTGCACTATATGAAGCTGTTTGTCAAGTATGTTCTTTTTCCATTATCAGATTTAACTTATCATATACAGGGACGTAATTTAAGAAGCCATTTCCATTACTGTCAGTGGTTCTAGTTTTGTACCCATAGCCAGACACATAACCCGCTAAGGTCAATGAAAAATACCCTGTAACTTCGGTGTTCCTTATGTGACATTACTTACATCTTGCAATGTGTTTTTGTAAAATAATCCCTTGAGTGTATTCCTTTATAAGTATTTTCAGTTACCTATTTGCCTTAGTAATTACAGTAAGTCGTAACTATTTTGGGGTTCCTTTAACACCAAAGATCCAGCACTGATGTACGAGTGATCTACTTCAGCATAACCAGAAGTAAACATCATGTTGGAATTAATTATCATTCTGGAAAGACAATGAGGCTGCAAAATTCATTCATGAATTTGCACAGATGAAACCAGAGGCGTAGCTCTGCATTGTAACTGTGCTATTCCTACTGATGAATAGAAAGAGAAAAACCTTGCTGGTTTTTGATTTTTTTAGGCTGTGTGCTGCTGTGCAGGCAATTGGAAAGGTTTTCTTCTGAACAAAACATGAAAATTTTCATTGCAATGGTGTCATGTCATTGTATACTATATGAAAAATGCCTTAGAGTGTACATAGACTTTAGTTCTTTTAAAATATGTCATTCCAGGTGCATATTTTAAAAGAAAATAAGGATAGAAAAATATAGCTAAACTCACCTTGCTTCCAGGTTTTGATGTAAAACCTTAAGTAGCCATCTAAATGCTAAGTGACCCTACTGCAGTTTATATACTTTTATATATATATATATATATTCATAGAACTGAGCAGGAGAAAAATGCAGCTGCGATTTTTATCATCAGCTAAATTAAATTAATGATAGCATTGATAAAGTTACAGTAGGCAGTAGATAATGGTAAATCATATTTAAAAGTAATTAGTATGAAAAATCTACAAGGGCAAAAAATATGGATAGGTAAATAATAAGTAATAGTAAGTTAAGAAAGGAAATAAACTTTTGTCTTTGTTTTATGGTTACTCAGGTGTTCATAGCAGTTTATATAACTCATAGACTCTTAGAATAAGAGGGTTTATATATATATAGATAGATATATTTATAGAACACTTTGCAGTTTGCGCTTCGATGAAAACTCCTTGCTGTATGTTTTTTCTTTCAGATGTATAAATGTTATAAACTGGCACCGTGTTAACTAAGATTTGCTAATTTTCTGTGTGTTCCTGGAACTTCAGCTGGAGCTGTAGCTAGACCAGGCTTCTGTTGAATGGAAGCAGAAGTGAAACTTCTGAGCTTTGTGAGAAGCTTTAGGTTTTATCGCTCAGTTAAAAGGTTGATGGAAACCATCAGTACATCTTTATAAAATAGCAAGTGCTTCTGGTGCTCAGGAGGTTTTGTGTCTGTGAAAAACACTGTTTCGTGGGAACAATGATTACCAGAGATTAATTTTCATTCCAGCCTTCTCTCTTGGTTAGTTTCTACCCAAATTCAGTCATTTGACAGATACAGGAGAAGCAAGAGCCTCAAACCTGTTACTGATGCCTCTTCCTTCTCTTGATGTAGCTGCTTTTCTCCCTATTCACCAGTACGATCATAGACTGCAGAGTCTTATGCATGACCTTTAATGGTCATTGTGCATAATCTTTTTGTTAAAAACCTCTATTAATCTCTCATCATGTTTTTTCATGGTGGTAAAGAGTCTGTGGAAATTATTGCCTTCTACTTTCTTTTAATGCTGTGGAAGAAAACCAGAAAATACAGAGAAAATGTAAAGAAAGCAATCTTAAAGTTCGCTTTAAAATTCTACAAGTGGCTTACACCATCAAAACTTTTTAATTATTGGATAAGGGCAAGTATGTTCAGGAACTAACCCAGGGCAAGAAAACATGAAGTGCTAAACTTTGCACATTACTTTATGTGATAGGTTTGTGTCAATCCACATCCCCTCAAATTAGGTTTAACAATCTATAATACCATTTTAGTAATTCAGATTAATTTACAGTTCATTTTAGCATAAATCAATTAGAAATTTAGTGAGAAATATTTGGCACTACAGGCTTTCCTTGTTTTCTTTTCATCATAGCAAAATGATCTTACCTTTCTTGTCTCAGCTTCTTCATTTATAAAGTGGGACAGATATGTGGATGGGTTGCTGCTGGGTATTGCTCCTTGAAGATATTTAAATGTTCAACTCATAATCCTAAGAAGTGGTTTTGCACTTGGAAAATATTAAAGACCTTGCTGTTCTGATGGAAAAGACAATAAAGCAATTACTCTAGTTGAAAGTTGCTAAGAGACTCAGCAAAATGTTTGCCTGCAAACATTTGAAACTCCAACTTTGACCTGATGGGAAAAAGGAAATTGTCCTTTGTACTTTTTGTAAAGGATTGTTGTTTTTATTTCTGAGAAGCTGGAGGCCAGGAGCCTTATTTATTTCCCTCCCATTTCTGTTGTGAAACTATAATTATGCTGAAAAGAGCAAACTAAAAGCTTTTGCTAAGACTTTTCAGATGTTTGCAAAACAGAATTAACCTCTGACATTTTACTTAGGCTATAAAATGAAAGACATTTAATCTTTGTTGCTTAGAGTGCAGATAGTTGAAAAATTGTATTAATAACAAGAAAAGTATTTTACTGTTTGTACTACTGCCAGTGTGGGTACGACAAATAAAACCTAGGGAATTCAAACAGAGTAAGAAACAATGCGTGACTTGGAATATGAGATAATCTGTGGCTGGGTACACAGAGTGTTTTTAGAAGAGCATGAAATTTCATATACCAGCTGAAGCCATAAAACCCATTGTCTATCAAATTGAAGAGCCTAATATGTCTAAGTTTAATATTTTAAGAGACAAAATACTCCCATAAAGCAAGTAGGTTACTGTTAAAAGATGTGAAAAAATTCCTTATCCTTCCCCCACCTTCAGTGTTGACCAGTTCATCCTGAAACACAATAGCAAGTTTCTCTTTCTTTAAATATATTTGTTAAAATAATAATAAATTTGTAGTAAAGCTGGAATTCCAATTATTTGCTCCAGTTATTCTGCCTTCTCCAATGATTGCAGTTTCTGTGGATGAACATCAGTGCAAACATTGTTAAAATGAAGCCTATCAAACTTTTTCTCTTACTTTGGAGTATATTCCTGGATGCTTTGATGCTCTTTACAAGCACAGGCATTATTTATGCTAAATAAACTCAAACCTTCAGACATGGAAGTGCATATTTAGCTATGACCTTAGGTAATAGGGGAGTTGCCTTTTATAAATAAGCAGTTAGTTTGCAATGCAGTGGCAGATGAATAACATACAACAGCACCATTCCTGTAGATCAGAGAAGAAAAATATACATTATATACCTAAATGGTATAAATCCATATAGCTTCATCCACTGCAGAGGAGCTGACCTGAATAACACTGGAGCTCCATGAATGTCATACATAAATGGTAAGTGTCCAATAGTGTAGAATGGGATGGCATAGATAAAAAGGATGTCAGGGGTAAATGTAGTAAACAAAATACTTTCTATAAAAGTCTAATTTTAAAAGTATAACTTTGGGGATTTTTTTTATAACCAAATTGTACCTCACTTAATGGTTTTTTGAGTGGAGTTAATTTAAAACTTACATTAAAAGAGAAAACCAAAGGAGAGGAAGAACTGCAGAAGGCTGGCAACTAATGAGCTTAATTCTGCTAAGGGACTAAAAGATTTATTTGTCTTGTTACTATCAGAAGGAACAGAAAGTATCATGCCAGAAACAGATACATTTTCTAGAGGGAAAGAAAAAATGTTAAAGACCTAGCTATTATGATGGAAAAGACAATAAAGCAATTAACTCCAGATAAACTTGGCAAAGCATTAGCCCAGGTGAATTTGACTGCTGAGTTCTGAAGGAAGTAGGAAGAAAAATAGTTAAAATTTCAAATATACATTTTTGATTCATAAACTCATAAGAACAAGAGATCTTATGAATGTCATCAATTTAACTGACATTGCACACAGGAAAACATCAATACAGTGGGTATCAGAGGAAACAAATAGTGATGGTTTAAATCATCAGAGAATGATTTGGGTTGGAAGAGACCTTAAAGCTCATCTAGTTCCAATACCATGCCATTGGCAGGGACACCTTCCACTAAACCAGGTTCTCCAAGCCCCATCCAACCTGGCTTTGAACACTGCCAGGGATGGGGCAGCCACAGTTTCTCTGGGCAACCTGTGCCAGTGTCAATGGTAACCTATTAACATTTTTGACCAGTAACAACAGCCAGTTAACTTGCTTCTCTGTACGGTCCCAAATTATAATGTCCATTTACAACACCTGGAAAGCTCAAATCTGTCATTTTTCTCTTGATAGCATTTACAATGCAACGCATGCCAAGATTCAGCACACCATGGCAGTTATTAAAACTTTAACAGTTGCCTGGTATCTATTGGAAGTAATATAAAACTTAAAAATCCGGACACCTTGGGTTTGTGATTGTTTTCACACGTATTCTGCAAAATCCTAATTCGTGCATTCATGCAAGTCTGCTGCAGAAATTGCATTACAACCTAAGTACCAAAAAAAGCAGAAAACCTTGCCCTTTAGATATGGAATTTAGTCCTAACTTTGGCAAAGTATCTAAACCTTTGCCCACAGATTATTAATTCCTTTTGGATACGTTTACTATTTGCAAAATTCTTTGTTCAAAACCCATGGAGTTGGCATGGCATTTTAGAATTATAGTAAGACATAAATATTGCCAGCACTAAATATATCCAGAAAAATCTTCTAATATCCACATCTTTATATGAGAAATTGATAGATTTTTGTATGCAATATATATATATGAACTCTTGTAGCTGCCATGAACAGGAACAGTGTTGGTTTTTGCAGTGCAATCTATAGAAAAACTACAAGCAATTTAGTATCAATTCTGGATTGTGCAACTCCCATCACTTGTACTATGAGCATTGACAAATAATTGGGTTGCCTGCTCTTTGAGCTTTTATTTCTCCATATAAAGCTAGACAGCAGTGTTTTCAGGACAAAGTAAAGAATTAAAATATGGATATGAAGCTAAATGAGTGGCTCAGTCACGTGTAATTTTAATCAAAGAAAAATTCTTCCCTGTGAGGGTGGTGAGGCCCTGGCACAGGTTGCCCAGAGAAGCTGTGGCTGCCCCACCCCTGGCAATGCTCGAGGCCAGGTTGAATGGGGTTTGGAGCAACCTGGTCTAGTGGAAGGTGTCCCAGCGTGTGACAGGGGCTTGGAACTGGATGAGCTTTAAGGTCCCATTAGATGTGTACTTTTGCAGGTGTTCAATTCACTGCATAGCCTAAAATTTAACCTTTGTCTGTCACAAACTGAAATCTCTCAATATACGTTAAAATGCTTCTGAAATAAAGAGCCAAATATACTAACTCTTTATTGTCACTCACTTCTTAGCTTCATTATCAGATGTAAGACTATTCTGCATAGGTACTTAAAGCATTAATCATATTCTTTACATTTCAGCTTATTCAAGACCTTGGTGTCCTTGAAGTATACAAACGAGCATGCTGCGATGAGTGGCAGCTTTATACTTACAGAATACTGGCCAGAAGCAATCTTATCTCTGTTAGGTGTTTCCTTTAAGAAAGTTTGTAAAGGTGTATGATGTCTTGGAAGACTGCAAAAGGGAGAACATAGTGCCAGCTTTTAAAATTACAATAAAAGAGAGCCAAGTCTAGCTTGCCAGCTTAACTTTAGTTCCTGGAAGACTTTGGAACAAATATTCAAGCAAATGATTTGTTAGCAGTTGTAAAGTAAGGAAGAGGTGAGTAACAGTAGACATGTATTTGTCAGAAGCAAATTACATAAAACCAATTCTTCAACAATTGTTAGAGATTGTTTAGAAGCAGTAGATGTCATGTTCTTAAACAAGTCTTTAGGCATTGTCTAACATGACATTCTTGTAAACAAGCTAGGAAATCTTGGGCTAGATTGAATTTCTAGATTGCTAGTAAATTGCATGCGAAGTTGGCTGGGTAACTGTGTGAGTTGTCAGTAATTATCTATCAAAGCGAAAGGACAAACTAGCCGCAGGCATCACTCCCGGAATCAATTCTTTGCTACTTTTCTTTAATCAGCCTGGATGGTAGAGCATAGACCAAGTTTATTAAGTCTATGATAACGCAGAGCTGGGAAAGAGAAACAGTATACTTAAGGACAAGCTTTGAATTCAAAATCAACTTGGCAAATTAAAGCAAAGGACCAAAAGATATGCTAAAGCTCAGTGGAAAGAAGCAAAAGGTGCAAGGCGTAGGAGGGAATTATGGACAGCAAAAATATGCTGTAGAAAAAAAATGGTGAAATACTGTTTCCTTGAAAAACAATCTGTGAGTCTGCATGTATCACATTCTGAACAGGGGTCAGCAAAGCCATGAAGTTGTAAAAAACTCTTAAGAACATTTTATTTCTTGTAAATGGAAATAAAGCTTGGAAGTCACGGCAAAGTGATTATCCAGTTCTACTCAGTGCTATACTCCAGGCTGGAATTCTGCATCCAGTTTTGAGCGTTGCATTTCACCAACAAAGTAGACTAATGAAATAAAAAATGAAAGACAAGGGCTTATGTACCTTAAAGGAGAAATGAATAAGGGGGGACTTAGTGTTAAAGATCAAGTTTGTAAAGGGATGGTATAGAACGGAAAGAAAGAATCTGTTTTTCTCTTGTCCGTGGTAGATAGGACGAGAAAGAATGCAGTTAAATTTCAGCAATTAAGAATAAGTTAAACAGTTAGGAAAAACTTTTTAATGATAAGAATAGCAAACCACTGAAATAGATGTGATGGGAGTAGGGAATGGGAAGATACTAGGTAAATATTGTAAGGATTGACATAGACATCATAGTCATCCTACACCAAGGCAGAAAAAGATGCTGGATGATTTTGGGTTTTATAACAATTAATTACATTGATACATCCCTGGAACAGAACAAAATATCCTGCTTAACAGCTGGTGGCTGCAGAACTACATCTTCCAATACAGTAAATGCCAAAGACAAAACGTGCTAATAGCTGTAATAATTCAGTATTTGTTTCTTTGAGTTTTAATAGAAAATATTTTTGCTTTCTTATTAGAAATATTTGTTTGCTTGCTCGTTTGTTTGTTTTTCTTCCTTACTCTCAATAGTCAGATTGTGGGAACACTCTACTTGTTTCTCCTTTGACAAAGCACAGGGGGGTGTCAGCAGGGTTTATTACTGGAAGGAATGAAGGGACAAGCCAAAGGAATGTGGTGGTAGAAAAAGTGCAGCTGTGGTTGTAATGATTAGAAAATAGGAAATGAATCCAAGAACACAAACCATATTGCAGTTTGCTTGGTTTGGACCTTACAGGGTCAGGAGTGGCCCAAGACACAACAGAGTGAAGTCTGAACAGCATAAACTTTTGCTGAAACTTTGTTGCTTCTACTGTCTCTGCTTTTTAGATCTTATAGTGGGGTAAAGAAGTAGGTGAGGAAATCTAAGCGAACTGTTTGCATTTACCTCTTTCCTGAAGTGGCTTGATGTTTTGGCACGAAATGTTATTGCGATGAATGATAATGTGGTGCTTTTGTTATTCTGGTTGCTTTTTGAAGACCCTGTAGTTTGGACCTAACTGAACTGAATATTTGTCTTCCTTATTTCTCTCCTGAGAAAGTTTTTCTGCATATATAACAACATTTCTTCTCTATTACGCTTGATAAGAAGAGATTTTTTAACTTTCCTCTTGGTGGAAAAAAAGTAAGTCTTCTTTATTTTCTTCTGTTTGACATTTTGTCCTTCATATTAAATCTACAATTCTTTCTACAGGAGACATAAAGCCAAAGGGGAAAAGGGAAAGTCTACAATAAATTAAATTGGCACTTGGGAGGCATTTGCTAAAAATATTTATCTGAGGTGCAGAAGATTCTGATCTTTTTCTTGCACACTTATTGATAGTAGCAGAGTTGCTTTCTGTTATGATAAAAATTGCAAATACAGTAGTTCAAGTAGTACCATTGCTAAAACAGTGGTCTAAACTAAGAACCAGAATTCTTAGAATAAGCAAGCATTTAAGACAATTTAAGACATTTAAGGCAAGTGGTTCCGTAAGCACTTTCCCTCCTTAGTTTCTTAGCTGAATAAAATAAGGAGTTCACGAATTCTCATCACATTCAGCACTGCATATTTTTTTCCAACTTACTTAACAAAATAGAGCTGTAGAATTAAATCCACCATCTAAAAGACTGCAACAATTGCCACAGACATTATGGTCTAGAGAAGCAGCATCATGCACAATTTAAACAATTCTCCTGTTTCCGTGAAATACTATACGGCTCATATGTTTCCTACCTGATCTTTCATAAGTGTTTAAGTCTGGGTATTACCTGCCTGTAGACAAAATATTGTATGCCTAAGACTAGCCAAATATTCTGTCTTGGTTTTTAATCTCAATTTTTCCTGAATCAAATGAGAATTCCTCTATTCTTCAGCTCAGCTGGGAGTGGAAGAAGTCCTAGATGCACTCATTCACTTGGAACTGAATGACCCTCACATCAGTCTCAAGCACCACTTGTGCTTGCATGGAAACATTTGCTACCAAATTTTCTGTGTGCTTCATGGAGGCGTTTGTATGTATAAGCCACTGAGGTTCTTCCATGAAAGACACTATAGAATCACAAAGAGGTTTTGTTGCTTAATGAAGTGTGGACACTTCATCAGTGAACTAAAAAGATTTTTACCTGCAAAGATATGACCTTAGTTCTCAGAGCGTGAGGATACAGAATGAGCTGAAAAGGGAGAGTCATTTTTAAGGATCAAGCTTCAAAAATTAGAAACTAACTAACTAACTAAAGTGAGTACAAGCAGAATGAGCAAAAATTAACCCTGGGAATAACCAGTTTAAGAGTCTGGGTTTTCTTTTTTTTTCCAAAAACAAAGTAGAAAGTTCACCTGTAAAAATACAGATTTACAACAAGATCAAATGCTTTAACACTCTGCATTATGTACTGTCATTATTCTGTGAACTCCACGTTTCAGTCATGGTCTATCTGTAACTGCCTATAGATATCAAGACCCATTTTCCTCTCTTGATATTTGTTTACTAATAGTCTTGTGAACTGTCATTTCCATCTTTTTCTTAACATCATAGCTATGTGATTATTTTTTGTGAGGAGTGATGCTCATGTCTTAAGGGATGAAAATGCTTTCCCAGAATCTGATTTTTCAAGGTCCTGTGTAACTCCTGCATGAGTTTTTGAGGGCAGTATTTTTTTTTTCATGCATATGATGTGCTCGAGTTCCAGAGTCTACTGAAGTGCCTTTTGTATCCTCGTAAAGGAATATAGCAGCCCTCAAAATCTCTTCAATCCTCTGTGTAGCACAATGAATGTAATTGCTTATTATATGTAAGTTCATGTTCACAGTATCTCTTCTAGAGAGGGTCCTGATCAGCAAGGTAACATGTCCTGGGTTACCATACAGTTCATCTATTTCAGTTGTTCAGTTTCTTTACAAATCTTTTTCCTCCCCTTCACATCACTGTTAAATTAGCTATGTAATGTTTTGTTCACAAACCAATATATAATGGCAACAGGAGTTGTTGATACTGCGCTGAAAATCAAATTTGGGCATATGGGTTTGCTAATTTCTTAGTGAAAAGATGTGTACTTGCCTAAGCTACTGATCTTGTATCAGTCTTTATTCACCTGAACAGCATCTCTTTTAAGTTAGTGAGAGATGCTGATAAAGACATCTTACAGAGGTCAGTATTTTTACTCATATAGTATACCTCAGTATTACTGAGGTCAGTAATACACACTAACTACTATGCTTTCCATGGGAGAGCATGCTGCCAGAAATTATATTGCTTTGAAATTACTTTGTTTGAGGTATTATTGTTGATAAGACTCTCTTTAAGTTAATACTGTGTTTTCCAAACCAACCAAGTGCTCTCTGAACAATTGCATATGAGGTACTATTTCATGCTGATGAATGGATGTAATTTTTATCCTTGGATATCAAGCTCAACTAGTCTAACCCTGACTGATAAACTGACCTCCAGCTTTCTCTTATAGCTATCAATAATTCTCCATGCATTGCTTCAGAAGCAAGCACAATGAGCAAAGACTTCAAACAGTACAGATAATCGCAATTGTGTTCATAGTTTGCACTGAATATATTTAGACTATTCTTTGAAGAGGAGAAGAGGCAATTATCCATTTTGTTCTACCTGAGCCTGGAATTACACCTAATTTTTTCACTAAAAGATCTTAAAAAACCAAACCAAAACTCAGCCCACTTAGGTGTAGTTTCTCTCACGTTACCATAAGTTGTACTCAAATAGATATACAGGAGCATATCTGAAATAACAGTGCTGTTTCCTTTAAATGGGCACAGTAAACATATTTGTTAAAGAAAACCGATACAGAAAGAAGAACACTGTTTCTGGTAAAAAAAAAAAAAAAAAAAAAAAGAAAAGAAGTAAAAATTGGCTTTGATTCTTTATAATTGTTCAGAAAATATTTGTGGGAGGAATGACTCCTGGAAATCCTCCCAAGGTCAGTGACAGTAAGTAAGTGCTAAGTAAGTTACACTAATTCTATGCACTCTTCTCCCCAGTGAAATTGCTGTTCTTCTTCTTTTTCTCTTCTTTATAAAAAAATTACTCTTTTTATGTTTTTGTTTTTGTTCTTGTTTTTCTTCCTCTTCCTCCTTTTCCTGCTTTGCTTCCTCTTCTTCCTCTTTTTCTTCTTGTTTCATTTCCATATAGCTGTTACATTTGCTAAGAAAACTAACAAATTCCAGGAGGGAATATCCAATTTACATAGGTGAATGTGATCACTTTTTTAATGTAAATGATGCCAAATATCACTTGCACAGAGATGACTAAGATCTCTGTGCAAACTTCAGCCTTTAGGGCCCAATCCTGTAATCCAGTTGGAAAGTTACTATTGGTCTGCAATTTCCAGTGGGACTTTTATCTCGTTTCAGAGAAACATAGCTGTGGTTAGTGCTATGTAGTGAGCTTCTGTTTTCCTTTATACCCACCATTCTTCTCTTTCAGCATATGTGAACTCTGTTCTTCAGTTTCTGGGGAAACTGGGACTTCAAAGGCATGTGCTGTTTCTATTCAAATTAAATCTGTACTCCACTTCTCATTGGATTTGGCTTATATTCTTTCATGGTTGTGACTATAGCTTTTTTTTTGCAATATTTTGACAAGCAAGAAAAAAGGCAGCCAGCACTTGAACAAGATTTTTTTCCTAAATGCCTTTCACCTCTATTTATGCTCCAAAATATATGTAATTGAATGATGCAATTCTAAGAGAAGAATTACAGTTTAAAATGTGTTTGTGAGTGTTGCAACCAGAGGTTTGAACTGGTGTTATAAGGGACTTAAACCAGTTTGCATATATTTGAAGTAGCAATCTTGTCTCATTGGAGATTTATATAACCATATTTCCCATCAGAATCTGCACTTTCCCATTGCATGCTCACTCAAATCAATTTAGATGAAAAATTTATTGCACCTATTTTAATAACTTTACTATCACAAAGCATATCTAAATATGTGGGTATGTAGGCATTCACAAATAAAACATACGAAGAGGATTTCATATGAAGAACATTTTCTGTATTGCTTTTATTTCATCTTATAAAATACTGGTCTGGACAAACCATCTTGATCTGTTGTATACTGTGCAGCTTGGTGAAGCAGCAGCTATACACTAGAGATGGCACTAAGCTCATTTTAACTACAACATAAACCCAGATCTTCAAAGCATTGCGGTAACTTCCATTACACTAAAAGCTATTGATTAGAAATGTTTCCCTGGCAGAAGGAGGGGACTCATGAACTCATTGTGTCCCAGTGATTCACCACAAGATCTCAATTGGAGTTGTAGATGACAAGGAGCATCAGCACAGCAGATAAACCATGAAAATCAAGGAGCAATCCACATCTTATCCAAGCTGTATTAATTAATGAAAAGATTTCTGTCCACCTGAATGGGTTCTATAGAAGATCCCATTGTGTGTCACAACTATGCCTGCCCAGGTTTTATACTCATATTTTACTAAAACTTTACTTGTTTTGATGATTTAAATTTTATACCTCCCATCAGACTACTTGTTACTGAAGACAGAAAAACCATGTAGGACATTATATAAAAGACATGTCCTTTTTATGTAATTTGGTTGCAGTGTTTATTAGGATACATCTTATACATGAAATGCAAGCAGATATCATTGATGCAAGATGTAAAAGAGTAACCACAGCGATGTTGTTTAAAGTCTGTTTTAAACAAAGGCAGTATTTAAAATGCAGCATCTTCTGGTTAGGGCATTTTGCCAGTGCCCTAAGCAGAAGATGGTGTATTTTTAAAAAAAAGGCCCACTACAGAAAACAGTGGTAATAATAATGCAGACAGGATTAAAAATCATAGTTGTCAATAGTGAATGTTAAAAGGTACATTCAGAGAGATAAAACAACTGGAGACCTTGATATTCTAAAGTACTTTTGGAGACAAATGGCTTTTTGGGGAGGGAGAGTTGGTTTGGTTTGGTGGAAGTAAAATGAGGTGGCTGTTCTACATGGATTGCAAGCATGTTTTGGGAAATGTGCTTTGATTTTTTTTCTTTTTCTAAGAACCAAGTGATTTATGGGCATTAGATATTCTTCATAACAGATGCTTTTGGAATAAGTGTATGTTTCTTAAAACAAGGCATTTGCTAGAATGGGTAAAAAGCAGAACAAAGAAATGGATCAAGCACTTTTTAACATTCTATAAGAAGAGGCTTTGTAAATGAAAACAGTTTGAGTTGTGTAGTTAGTGGCTTTTGTACAGTCCTTATAATCTTGTTTTGAAACAAACTGTAATTATAGAATGCAGTTCCTTGAAATATTTGCTTGGAACAAAAGAATGTACAACAAATTCAATTTCCTATTGATTGATACTGCTTTTTCAAGCTCATAAGCATCTTCATATACACTACTTGTTGTTTTGTTGAACTGTAAGGATACTTTTGCTGAAATTCAGTGTTACCTATTTCTGTCTCTTGGAATGATAGGACATTTTGAAGGAGTTTTGCGTTAGTAAAGTAAATTCTTTTTCCTGTGTTCAGTGTGAAGATTGCTTCTGTTTTGGTTTCTGCACATATTAATAGTTGGACCATAGCATATAATTTCTTGTGGATCCTGTTGGCTGTAAATCATTGCATTTAATCACATTTTATGTTGCATAAGGTATTACTATTACATGAATGTGCCTGTCCTTATGTAGTCTATATATTCAGTATATACTCATAACAATTCCACCTTGTTCAAATATGAGTTTTTCTCTTAGTAGGTTGTTAGTTGCTCAGGTTATTTCTTTATTCTGAAAATGTGACACAAAAAAACAAAAAGCAAGACATGTTTGTGGTGATTGGGAGGTTTGATAACTTGATTAAGTATGTAGGTTATATGATACATGTTCCTTGCTTTCACTATTGTAATTGTGTGAATTGCCTAATGGCATAAATACTCTGCTGGGGAGAAATTTTAATTGTGGTTTAGATGTAGGAGTTTTCCACTTTGGGAACCTCAGAATTATTCCTCCTCTTCATGAACAAAAACTAGGAAGTAGGTGATTTGTTTGCTCATTTCAATAATGGGCCAACAATCAAACAAGATTTCTGTTATTCACTGGGTTTTACCTTACAGAGAAGGATTTCCCCTGGAGGACAGTTTGCTAAGTCCAGTTATTATTAAAATTTTGTTTTAATAATATAAGATATACCATTTTATATCATGCTTAGGATGTAACCTCAAAAGAATCCTAAGAAATACATTCAGAACATGTTTTAATGGATATATTTTTTCATATTACTCAGCCAATAATATTTATGTCTCCTCAGATAGTTTCTTCTATAGCTCTCTATTTAGATGTTCTCATTAATTTCTTTCTAAACTTCTATTTGATCCAGTCCCATGAAAGGTCATTACAATATTCCCCGCTGTCCCCTTAATATGTACTACGGGGCAATATACCACAGAGACAACTTCTTGTGAGGAAATACTGTGATTGGATCTGAGAAAGTTTTAGCCCAGGAATAGTTAATCACTAAAGAGTCTTACATTAATTTTTCCTGGTGGAACATCTTTTGTCATTATAACCAATTTGCAAATTGTAGAAGAGCTGACAGTAGCAAAGATGCTTTACTACTTTTTCACTGGCAACATGCTACCATGCTGACATGATAGACGAATTACATCACAGCATAACTATACAAAAAATCATCTCCACATGGCCTATACTGAAAGTAATGTAAGTTTGAAAGAAAAAAAAGTAGCATCAGAATATATATCCAAATAATTTCAAAAGGAACTAAGCTAGTAAGGAAGATTTTAAGAACTGCCGAAGTTGACGTTATAGTGGGTGTTTGCTACAGGCCACCTGACCCGGAAGAAAAGTGGATGAGGCCTTCTACAGGCACTTTGCATTCACAGGCCCTGGTCCTCACAGAGGACTTCAACCACCCAGAATGTCTGCTGGAATGACAACACAGCAGGATATAAGCAACCCAGGAGGCTCCTGGAGTGCATTAATGATAAATTCCTCTTCCGAATGATAGCAGAGCTAACAAGGAGAGGTAGTCTGCTGGGCCTCATATACCAACAAGGAGAGGCTCATGGGGAACGTAGAGATCAAGACAGGCTTGGCTGCAATTACCATGGTGGAGTTCAGGATCCTGAGGGCACAGAAGAGGTTGAGAAGCAAGCTCACAACACTTGCTTTCAGGAGAGATGACTCTGGCCTCTTTAAAGATCTGCTCAGCAATGTCCCATGGGATAAGGCCCTGGAGAAAAGAGGGTCCAAGAAAGCCAGTTAATATTTATGGATCACCTCCTCCAAGCACAAATAAATTCCGTCCCAACAAATACAAAGTCAGAGAAAAATCCCAGGAGTCCTGTTTGACCAAAGAACTGCTAGCCAAACCCAAACACAAAAAAGCAGCATACAAAGGGTAGAAGCAAGGACAGGTAGCCTGGGAGGAATACAGAAACATTGTCCAAGCATCCAGGAATGAAATTAGGAAAACCAAAGCCCAAATGGAATTTAATCAGTCCAGGAATGGCAAAATCAACAAGAAGAGCTACTGTAAGTTCATTACTGGCAGAAGAAAGACCATGGAAAATGTGGATCCATTGTCAACAAGACAGGGTACCTGGTGACACAGGACATGGAAAAGGCTGAGGTACTGAATGCCTTCTTTGCCTCAGCCTTTACTACCAGCAAGACCAGCTTTCTGGAATCCCAGAGATGAAGGCTAAAGACTGAAGCATGAAAGATGTGACCTTGGTGGAACAGGATCAGGTCCAGGAATACCTAAGCAAACTGGGCATGCAAATGTCCATGGGGCCTGATGGGATGCACCCCTGAATCCTGAGGGAACTATCAGATGTCATTGCAAGGCCACTCTTGATAATCCTTAATTAATCATGGCAGCTGGGAGAAATACTCAAGAACTGGAAGAATGCAAATGTCACCCTCATCTTCAGGAATGTCAAGAAGGAGGGCCAAGCAACTACAGGCCCATCAGACTCCCTGCTAATCTTGGAAATCACCCAGATGACCATCCAGAGGTCTTTTCTACCCCAGCCTTTCTGTGATTCTGTGATTTTGCGGTTCAGTGATGTTGATAAAACTGATAGGAAGAGAAGAACTCGCTCTAACTTTGGGCTCATTTTCTAGATGTCTGCAAAATATAGCTGTCTTGAAACATCTGCTATTGCTAGAAATCTTAATTGTGCAGTTCAGAGATAGGAAGTCATAAATGACAAATTAATGGAGCTAGCGATAACATACATACAATGTACATACAATGAGGTTTTTGCACAAGCACATCAGGTACAGGATCTCTTTATCAGGAGCCATCATTTTCATCTATTCTAAACTAATGCCTGCAAGTTTTTTACATCACTTAGTAGCTTTAAGAAAGTTGCAATATATATAGGTTTATACCAAGAAAATAACTGTTAAACAAATTCACATCAAAGTGATTAATAAAAGTCACTGTTCTAAAGCATCTGTTTCCTGGTGGCAGCATGTGCAAGTATTCTGTACGTATGGGACCTTAGACACTCATGTGGCTACAACAAAAATATGTTGCTCAGTTCCTGTAAGATCTGTGGAGGAAATAAAGAGTATATCAATTCTGACTTTAGCTAAGGATGACCAGATTTTAAGTGTAGAAATGTTGATTTTTTTTTTTAATTGTAAAATTTCTTGTAATTAGGTTCATTGTCGTTATCTGTAACTAGTAATTAATCAGAGTAACATTCAGTGTTAGCATTGAAATGATTGTAGACTAGTAGAGGAGAAAATTAAGTTCAGTTCTTTAAAAAAAAGTAAAGATATCTATTTTGTTCACTCAGAGTCACAGATAGCTGTGATTAAATTTTAATTTGCTGTCAAATTAAACACTCAGTTACAGCAAGCTGCCTACCAGAGTACAGCTCTACTCACTGAAATGAGGAATTTCCCATTTAAACAAGCAGAAAGTTTGTTCTGTACCATTCTAAAGGCTTCCAAAGGCTGGTTCAGCTCAGTTCACATCCACAGTGATGTGATCAGTCAACTGAGATTCATACAAAATGAGTCTCAGTAGTAGCCAGGAAGATTTTATGGTGACCAGCTAAAGTGATTTTGACTATTGTTACTCTATTTTTAATTGTGTACACTGCGTCTTCTACATGTTTAGCTGCTCTCAAGAACACTTCATACCGAATTGTCTTCAATTTGTCTTCACCTGTGTTAAAGTCATAGCATCACTGGTAGCACACAAACATTCCTTGCTTTTGTGTAAAGACAGGTGACCACAAAAATATGGCTAGCTTTCCATGTAGTATGTTAATGTTGGTGTTGTACTAGTCTAGAAAGGCGCAAATATCTAGCTGTAAAGTCAGGGCCAGAGTGAATCTTTCAGATGAACACAAAAGTGCAGTCATGTGTCATCACCCTTTAGTAAGTATTATAAAGGAGAAATATTCTATTTACACAGCAGAGATTGTGACAGTGTAGATAGCTGCCAGTTCACCATACAATACAAAACCAGTAGAAAAATTTTAGGAAGAATTGTGTAAACCCGATATCTTTCTCATGGACAAAAAACATGACCTCTCCTCCTTTGAGACTGCTGCTATTTTATTCACTGGATCATCACCTCTGTAAAGCTGCCATCCACTTGGAAAATTACTTCTGCCGTTCAACCACTGCACAGCATTTTTACTTACTGTCAGCTCAGCTAATCCTATTGTATTAATGGGTCTAAAAGACCACTTTTACTGAAAGCACGATTGGACAAGGATTTGATTTCTTCTGATAGTAACTGGGGCCTGATTTTGCAGTGTCTTGGATAGACATAATGGACCACACAAAGCACAGCACAACAAGCAGTCAGATTTACTGGGCTAGTTTCTACCTTCTTGTACTCCAAAACAAGCAGGAGTAATTTTAAAAAAATATTTATTCCTCATTTCACAACTGTTTTTCACGTAAGTTGTTGAAATAAGTCATTTAATGGAATTTTCAAATTGATTTCAAAAGAGATATTCTTAAAATAGAAATGCTTTCATCACCCTGCATCACTTTTATATAACATAATCTGTTCTTGCCATTACTCTCTGCCAGCCACAATAGTTAATTCTGTATAAAAGGTTTTGATAAGAATAGCCTGAAAGTATATTTTCATGTCATGTACTCAGCAGGGCTAAATTGGAGAAAATCCATAGGAATAATAGTAGTGCTAGGAAGAGGAGTTGTAGGCAGATGTATAGGCCATGTTAAAGGGGATCATACTAAGAATTAAATCAGTCCTAGTCAGTCTATCCATTCTCTGTGATAGGAAGTAAGACATCTAGTGATTACAACAAAGAGGTCTAAAAGCACAAATCTAAGTAGAGTTTGCAAATCCCAGAATTTTTCAGTGGAAATGGTATGCTTCCAATCCAGAGAAATAGCACCAGAAGCTAAATGGAAAAAGAGCAGCAATTCTTAAAGAATATCTGTTTACTGAGTGAAATACACAGGTTTACATTGTATTTCATTTCCTTATCATAGGATCCTAGAATCACAGTCTGGTTTGGGTTGGAAGGGACCTTAAGGCTCATCCGGTTCCAACCCCCCGCCATGGGCAAGGACACGTTCCACTAGACCAGGTTGCTCAAAGCCCTGTCCAGCCAGGGGTGGGGCAGCCACAGCCTTTCTGTTTACACATGGAAATTAAAACACTGGGGAGGAATTGTGGTTCTTTGACCACTTTTACTTATGCAAATGAATTTATTTTTCCTTTCATTATCTCTATTATTAATATTACTAAACTCAGTTATTAAAAACCTTTGATTCCATCTTTGATTCCACCTTTGATTCCTGGTTGTGGTTACTGCAGCCATGACATGCGTGCATAAACGTCTTGGTGAGTGATGCGTATTTTTATAAAGCACTGGCATATTGTGAGCAGGTCTGAAGTTCAGTACATTTGAGACTAGCCAGAGCCATTTTGAAAAAGAAGAATCAAATGTAATGAGGTGGCAAAATAAGGCCAAGGTAAAATTTCTTGGGATTGTAATATAATTAATAAATATATAATTATAATCAAAAAAGCAGTCATTTTTATATTTACATCATGATCTCTCCCCTGAGTCAGTCCAAGTTTATTTAGAAGTATGGTAAAAATTACTTAAAGGAGAGGACAAGTGACATTCCAAAAATGTCAGTTCTAGAAGTACTTGAGATATAAGTATTAAAGATGTGCGTATTTGTTAACCTCTGTGGCTCCAAAGAAGCACAAGTCTGATCAGATGTGCAATATCTAAAAATGTGTAAATAAAAAAATCACAGATTAATAGCATGAATGATTTAATGTTTGATACACTTGTGATGCTAAATGATAGAAAACTGATAAAGCTGCATAGGAATCAAACAGCACATGAGATTTTTGCGTCAGAAAGAGAATTGATTTAATTCAGTCTCGATTTTGAGTCTGTGTCATCTGCAGACAACTGGAGAGGGTGTTAGAAAATATTACAGGGTGTAGAAGTAAATTGGGGAGGAGGTGTTTCCCCACTGGGAACAATAGTAATGATTTGTCTGAATGATTTTTTTTCACCCATTAGGTTTTAATTCTTCATAGGAAACATTTCTCATTGAGCTCTTTGTGCAAATGATGCAGAGGTTGGTTCTGAGAAAACGACTTATTTGAACATTTTTTTGTGTTTAACAGGGTGTCAATGTATTGGCTGCTGTTTGTGCTTGTTTTCTGTTCTCATTTAACTGGAGAAAATTTATAGACTCATACCAGTTATGGCCAGAATGTTCTACTATAACCTGACCTCCAAAATAGCAAAAGGCAGAATTTCTTCCAGAGATTTCCACAATGCAGCCCAAAAGCAATGATTGATAGACAGTTTCTGTTAGACAAAGGCTCTGTCTTAAGACTTCAGGGAAGAATTTCCCAGTATTCCCAATGCTTGTTTTATCTTTCCTGAAAAATTTCATCTTATTTTGAGTCTGAACCGTTCTCACTCTTGACCCTGACATTTGTCTGGTTGAAATGACTTCCAGATATGAAGAATCTTTCTCCCAACATTGATAGTTACAGACTGGATTCAAGACACCTCTTAATCTCACATTTGATGTATTTAAAAGATTGAGCATTTTAGGGCTTTCATTGTTGCTGAGTTTTCTTAGGGTTTTAATGCCATGAATGACTGTGGGGAAAGTTGTTCCTTTTTTCTAAAACCTCTTTCATTTTTTACTTCCTTTTAAATGTATGAGCACCAGAACTAAACACAGTAATGGTTTTAGTTATGCCACAGAAAGTAATGCCATTTTCTATTTCTGTTTGTTATTTCTTTGCCTGTGCATTCAAGACTTGCAGTGCCCCCACTTAGTTGCTCCTTCACACCAGGAGCTCATCTACAGTAGGTCAACTAAAATGATCTTGCCATTATTCCATTCTCAATGCCCCGGGGACAGATAGCACTCTCTAGAAATGGTGGCCTCACCTAAAGTAAATTAGTGGATGTTAATAGTATTTACAGAGGTGTACTGAATTTGGGCTGATGACTGTCTTGTACAAAAATGGTAGAAATATCTAATTGTGCTCTAATGATCCTCATTTGGCAGAAAGCCTCATCCACTTCATCCTGACTTTTGGTCAGGAAGGTGATCTGTGCTCCTGATGCTATCATACCTTTCTCTTAAGTCTTGTACAGGGCATTCCAGAAAAGATGGGATCTTCACAGAGATGTAGATAGAAAATGGAGCTACAACAGAACCAAACTCCTGTTACTCTGAAATTTCTTCTTTCCACCAAAAATAGTCCCTGTAATGATATGTTCCTAACCACAGCACTAGAATGAGTGTGCACTCTGAATGGGTCCACCCAAATCTGTGTGGAGTCTGCGAGAGGCTGTCCTTTCACTTCAGACCTAACAGGGCCATGTGGAAATGTAGGACCTCTTAGGCCCCCTTTGCTAGAATCTTGTGGATTTTCAGATTTTGTGGATGAATCTCACATTTTGTTCCTTGAAGCCTAGCTGTAGGAAATGCTGCTTCCCTATTTACTCAATATTCAAGCAGAAGGCTGCAGCAGAATCGAGTTCTGTAGTAGGTATCTTTATAATAAATTGTAATTATTCATAATTACAGTCAATAATTCCAATCAATATTTACAGTGGGTTTCAAAAGTGCATTTTTTAGGTATGCAAATAATCCTAGTGGAACTTGTGAGCCACACAGCACTTGAGAAGACCAATGCACATAGCCACAGATTTTCAATGTATTGCTTTAGTCCATCATTACCACGACTATGACTGTTCATGGTTTATAGCATATTTGATGTTTTCATATCCTTTCCAAATATTTTCTTTTGAAGCCCTGCTAAAGAAAACAATTTCTCTAACAATTTGAGAAACTGATGGGACAGGCTAAGTTACATTATCCAAGACATGCTGGGTGCAGTCCCATACAGAAAGCTGCCTCTTGAAATGACAATTTCCAGTGAAGCATTTTTAAGTATATAAATTGATAGAGAAGTATATCTATGCATTATTCTTTAGGAAAACCAACTTATAATAGAATCTCTTAAATTTCTAGCCATAATTTTATTATAAGACTCCTGCATAAAAATAAGCTTTATTTCAGGCTACTTCCCCACTATTTGTAGTACTGAATACCTGATGAAATTTCATAAACTATGTCTGTGGTATATTATGGCCTTCATTGTTGCCAAATGTAATTTTGAACTATTATTTTGATGTGAGGAAAAAACCACCAACCTATAAAAATGCCACTTCTAATATGCTATTTCTTATTCTGTTATTTCTAGAATGCTGTTTCTGTAACTTCACAATCCTAATGTACTCTTACATCTGTTTATCATGAAAATACTGTTCTTATCTAATTGTCGAGACAAATACTGGGCTCTGTGTGTGGCTAAGGTGTAAATATTCTAGCAGACGAAAGAATGTAATAGCAGAAATAACCACAAAACATATAGACAGTCACTTATTTTCTTTCTAAAAATCGGGATTTCTGTGAAGCACCACTAAATATTAAAATGATTCTTGAATTAAGGAAAATACCCTGTAAAAATATGATTCCCATTTTTACATCACTGAGTCATATTAATATGCTAAAATAATTAGAATTGTTTGGGGTTTTGCTGCAAAATACATGGAGCAGATTCTGCTGTCTGCTCAGTAGGGACAGCCTCAGAGAAATCATCTGAAAATAATAAGCCACATTCACAGCCTGCGTAAGTTCTATCGTTCTGATTTCAAATGTCTCACGCCAGATTTAAATCAACTGAATATTTGGCTCAGTATGTGCAGTCAACAGATAACACCAGTATCACTGAGAGCAGAATTTGGCCAAAGGAATTAGGTTGTAAATGCAGAAATTAGCAGTGCATTTTAGTATCGTTGTTACGGGGGGAAATAAGGCTTAGCAGTGGATGAAGACTAGTCTAGTTCTTCAAGTGAGTAGCTCAGTGCAAGGTGGAAATAGAGGGCTTTACACACCTGCTAGAAGTCAGAGTGCTGCAGAGAAAATTACCTGTCTGGCCAGTAAGAACAGCTGTAAGGCTCTTCTGGTCCTCTGCTGTTGCATTAACAGTCCCTTTCAGCCCGTTGTCTTGGGCTGTGCAATGGTGAAAATCATTGGCATGATCAGCTGGTGCAGAAAAGGCTTAGAGCCATTCAGTGCCAATGCCTACAGCAGCTAGGAGAAGGCACTTTAGGTCTTGAAAGCCTCTGGTTCTACTCATGCCAAGAGAGCTGTTCAGTAGGCAGTAAGGCGCACCAGGGTGGATGGATATAAATGTGGGTAAATTCAGACTGTGACTGGCTAGACCATCAGCAATGGCAAGAGCCTTATTACACATTTCTGTCATTGCTTCTTCCAGTGAAGTTGTGGATGCCCCATCCCTGGAAGTAGGAATGCCAGATGCGTAATACAGCTTTTCTCTCCTCCATATACATAGATTTTACACCAGTGCAGCTGTAATGATATAATCACAGTTACTCCTGATTTAAAGGAGGGAAAATTTGTTCCCTCCAAACTTCAAAATTAAGATGTTGATAGTATACATGGCTTCCAAAGAGTTTCTTCTTTGAATTCCTCTTAGAATTTGGGCCTTCTGTCTTCTTAGCCTCTGCGTAGAAGAATAGGCAATTCCAAGAAAATGGGAATAAGAGGAGTCAAGCAAAGCATTAGTGATACAGAAAAATATCAGCCATCACAAAAGAATGCCTTACGTAAATAATAGTGCTAAATGCTAATCTAATGTAAAAACCTTGTAAAGTACCATAAAGAAGCTGAACTAATTTTTTTTCTCAGATTGAAAACCTGTAAGATGGTTTAATTATCATGACAAAAACATAGAATCATAGAGTCAGCCAGGTTGGAAAAGACCTTCAATATCATCCAGTCCAGCCATTGCCCCAGCACTGCCAAGACCACCACTAAACCATGTCACAAATGGCCTCGTCTGCAGTTTGTGAACACTTCTAGGGACGGTGATTCCACCACTGCCTTAGGCAGCCTGTTCCAATGCCTGACTGACCTAAATTTTCTGGGAAGAAATTGTTCGTAATCTCCAGTGTAAATCTCCCCTGGTGCAGCTTGAGGCTGTTTCCTCTTGTCCTATCCCTTGTTCCTTGAGAGCAGAGCCCAGCCACCTCCTGGCTTCATCCTCCTTTCAGGCAGTTGTAGACAGCAATAAAGTCCCCCCTGAGCTTTCTCTTCTCCAGATTAAACCCCCACCTTTCCCTCAGCCGTTTCTCATCAGATTTGTGCTCCAGGCCCTTCACCAGCTCTGTTGCCATTCTCTGGACTCACTCCAGCACCTCAATATCTCTCTTGCCGTGAAGGGCCCTCATTCATGTGGAAGAATGAATTGTCGTTGGTGTTTACTGGTTGTAGGGGGGGTGTGTAGATATACTGTTTTATTCACAGAGCGGGAATTCAACACTTTCAATTTTACTTAATCCAAAATGTTTTGGCAGTTTACTAACACTTGAAAGTTTCATCAATCAGACATTGAGGGAAGCTGCTCAGATACTGTAAATTCTTCTGGTGGCAGTCATCAAGAAGAAATACCAAAAAGAAAAAGGACTGGGCCATGACATAAACCAAAATATGCTGAACTCTGTAACCAGACAAGTTTAATCATCTGATGCTGCCTGTGATGTCATATTCAGAACATCATGATGTCGTTTGACATCAGAACCAGTCTTTTAGCAAGTTCACGTTGGTTGTAAGTAATCGTATTAAGCTAAATATGGCCATCAAAAATGATGTTATTGCAGTACTGGTATTGCAATATACCAACACTGCAGTAAATAAGACTAGATGTAGGAACCTGAAGTTATGCTCCAATTGAAATAACTAATTGATTTTTCATAGGTTTTGAGGGGTTTTGTACTTTAAGCAAGGAAATTAGTATATGCAGATAAAGGAGAAGGGTTAATCCAGAGAAGTTTAGCTATAAGTAGATATTTCTAATAACCGAAATATCACTATAATTTACTCTGCATATAGAACATAATATATTTATCTTGTGAAATGAGGTGTTTTTCGTTTTCTCAGTGAACTTTATTTGGGTTGTTAATCTTCATATACTTACTCAAATCAGGCATACTGCTTTTCTTTTTGTTTTTCAGCCTCTTGTTTCCCTAAATGCATGAATCAGTCTGTACACTTTGCACCTTCATAACAAACTAAAATTTCAGGCAGTGAGATTTTAGTAGCCTAAATTTAGAGTGTGTGCATGGTAAAGGTGATGTATAGTGTCTTAAGCCAAATAACTCAATCTGGGCTGACCTATGAGTATTAGAAGTAAAAAATTGAGACTTAAACCCATAGTATTCATCTTTTATAGTAGTGGTAAACTCCTATATTTATTGTAATACTGTCTAGTTATGATGAGATTTTCCAGTGTTTTGTGGCATTAAATTATAAACGCTTTTCATTAGGAAAAGTGGCACATTTTGGCAGGAAATTGCTGTGCTTAAGTGATATCACCGAGCCCAGTTTTGTGTAACTCATTTTATTGAGTCCTGGTTTAGAGAGTAGCTAAAGTAGTTTATATCACATTGCTTAACAATCACCTCTTCAAGGTATTTTCCTGTAGGAAGACACCATGAGAAATGGCCTGTAATGACAGAACTGGCCTTCAATTTGTGATTGCTTCTTAGTACTTGCTCCCCAGGAAGCGTTGTTAGAGACAGTGTGAATGACAGGAAGAGATCTCCTAAGCAGTCAGACTGTGGTGTTGTCACTCTGCCCTGTTTCTTTGTTGGTTTTGCATAGTCCATCTCTTCAACGTCCATGTTGTTTTTCCTTTGTTATTTTACCTTTCCCATTTTCTCTCTCCCCGAGGTATCTTTGTACTCTCTCCTGTCCTCAGTCAAAATCATAATGGGCAACAGAGACATACTCCTTCCAAATCACCTGCCTACAGAGACTAATGTGAGTACTAGGACACTGAGCCTGTTTCTTAACTTTAAATTCTGCCCACTTCATTAGATGAGGCTCAGTTCCTAGTCCCCTCTCACTTTGTAGGCTTTGGGGGAACCTTCTTTCCTGTGCCCTGTGTTGATGTTGGGTTGACAATAAAAGGCCAAGTTATTGCTTGTTGATAGCAGCCTTTACTTAGGCAAGATGCCCTTTGATCTAATCCGGGTACAGAATTTATGCCTGAAATTGCTGTGGTTTTTGCTAGCTATACTAGGCAGAGAACAGATTGATTGATTTAAGATGTGCAAGTTTCTGATGCTGACAAATGCTGTGGGATGTGATCTTACAATTCCGAGTTACTCCAACCAGTTTAAGTAACAAGGTTTTCTGCACAGGATTTGGAGATGTGACCCAATGACCAGAGTAAGTGCCTCAGTAATGAGCACAGTATCACCCATGCTGCCTGTGGAAACATCTTCACAGCATATACTAAAACTTAAATTATCTTGTTCAATCTGTTTAAAATCATCTACTTCATAGAGGTCATTAAGGATAATTCAGAATGGGAAAGTAGATCAAATGAACTTAGAATCCCTATCACATATGACTGATGGATTTAAAATACATAGTCATAAAAGTCTTACAAGAAGGTCCTCTGATTAAATGACTAATAATAATTGAACTTACGAAGAGCTGCAGTAAATCCTGTTTTGCACTTTGGAAACAGTATTATTTTACTTCATATCACGTGAAGTTTGTTAAACAGAGGAAACACTGCTTCCCTGGTGCTTTTGTTTTTCCCTCTGGATTGTAGCAATGGAGCACTTGCATGTTGTGTTTGATGCCTTGCATGATGAAGACATGCAATGGCAAGTTCCAGTCTGCATGCTGCTTAATGAATGTTTTCCTTTTCTCTCCTTCCCTGTTATGTGCTTACAGAAGACAACTATGTGGAAGGTGGGTGCTTTCTACCTTATTTTCCTAAGCTCTTGTTTTCCCCTTCTGTTTAGTGATTTTTCCCTTCTGCTTAATGTTATAAAAGTACGCATATGATTCAGTACGGTAAGTTGCATTTTTTTACCCATAAAGGTATACAAGTTTATTAAATAAGTGTGATTTCTTTTTCGATACAGAACACAAGCAAAGCTCCATTTTAATCTTTGCCTTATTGGTGTAATCCAGAATATCCCCAGTGTAAGAATGGGATTTATGCTCGTATGACTGATATCACCCTTCAAAATCTTTGCAGAGATTTGTAGCAGGACTGCTTTTTTCTCATGTTCTGTATGAAAAACACTTCACAAAACTATTTGTTTTATTAGTGTGGAGCATAGATCCTCCTCATAAGAATGTAATGCATGTTAAATATCCATCTTTTAATTGCTTAGGAAAATGGAAAATGGAAAGCCCTTTTCTCTTTAATACTACAAATCTTGCTTTCTATAATATCCTTTACAGCACAAAGATTTAGGAAAAAAAGGTTTTCTGTCTAACTTTTCCACATAATGCAGTCTGCCTTTTGGACATTGTGAAAGAAGCAGCATGTGATTTTAATAATGTTAATGTTGGTATGTAATTAAGTCCCTTGAAAGAAAGTATGGCAAAGGGCAGTGGAAACAAAAGCACAATGCCATCTAGCCTGAATGTTGGTAAGTAAGTCTATTAGCTGGTAAAACATGTTGTGTGCATATATATTATATATATCTTAGTTTCAAATGTATAGAATATGCTTCACAGATCAGTTATTTCTGGGAATCAATACTGTCTTTTTGCTTATAATCCAAAAGGTGCAGGTGCTTTTTTATGTTTTTAAAAGTCTCTCTGGGCTGAATTTTTGCATAATGGGTAAATGATTATCTAGCCAAAAAATCAGTTTATCTAAACTGAGCAATAACTTGAATTCTAGTTTTTCCAATAACTCCTAAAACTATTTCTTAATCAAGGACTTTGTAAGCTTAACTCAGATGCGAAGTGACTGTCCTGGCATGGCTCTGATCCAGGGTCCTGTCATAAGCCACTGTGGGGCCTGAGTTCATTCAGGCTTCAAGTCACCGTGGGCCACTGCCTGCCTGTTCAGTGGCAAATTTCTGAAAGCATTGGTACTGCATTTCTCTCTGCTGCTGTATTCAAGGGCAAAGAGGGGTGCTCAGATTTAGCACATACACAATGCTGTGCAATTTTATTAAAATATATGTTACCAGTAGGAGAAAGAAAATGTAAACAATTCTGATGCTGTAATCGTGTGCACTGTCACTCTGCTCTGTACCAATACAATTTCCTTACCATTGTGAAATAAATTGTATTCAACAACACTGGGATAGGAATTCTAACTGAAAAACGTAAAAGCCTAGATATAAGCACCTAATCTTCTATTTGATCTGTGTGTAAAACTCTTACTGGTGTCAACATGAGACTCAAATATGAATAACTTGATAAGGAGGTTCAGTTTCATTCCATGTATTCATTTATGCACAGCAGTACAAGATAAAGCCTGGATAACAGTTAATCCAGACTTTTCCTGAATCTAATTCTTAAAACTGCAACCTTAAATTTATTCCAGTACAGATCTGGATACTTATGCATACATTAAAGTTACAAAGGATATATATGTAAAGAAAGGAAGCATAGAATGGTGTATCCAAAGCACAATTTGGGATCTGAGCTATAGTTTTTCATCTTTAATTTCTGTGATATCTGAGCATCTCTGTAAGTTAAGGCAGGAAGAAAACAGAAGGATTTGGTATTCACAGAGTTAATTTTGTATATATTGCTGGTATGAAAAGGCTGCATTCTATTCATTTTACTGAAAATGTGCTAGGGTTGAACATGTTCACCATAGGTTTACCATGTTAAAATTTTGTTTTGGCCTGTGCTCTGCATGGAACTCGCACACCAAATTATGAAAATATCCTATCTCCATTTCCGCTTCCACTCTCCCATCCTGTGCCCCTTAACTCTCTCCTCTCAGAGCCAAGTTCAGAGACAGAGTGGATCACACATGAGGAATTCCTACTGAATTCTGAGTTCCTAATTCACAAAGAAAAGGCTTTTATCATTCTGCTCATGAAGTAATGGTGCACAAATGAATATTTTCAATGTATGATATACCTATACATAGTTAAGACTAGAACTTTTCCATCACTAGTCATTGTGGTATTCTTTATTATAAGCAGACTATCATTGTGAAAATCTAGCAGTGATTGCTATCACAGTAGATTTATCTGTATCATTTTTAACCATTCTGTGGATTGCACAGGTACAGTAATAGTAATTCTTCACTCTTCCATAGCCTTCTTCCATAGATTGCAAAAATAAAAAGTAAGGTAAGTATCATTAGCTGCTTTTAGCAATTAAGTATAAATAACCTTACTGCTTCACAAATAAACATACAGAGTCAAACAAAATACAGTGTCTTGAGGACTACTACTAATTTTTTTAATTGATAGGTATTTGCTTTGAGCAGTGTATTTTTTTTACATTCCCTTGATTTCCATTATTTAGTTGAACAGCAGTGTGAATGACTCTTAAAATTCAAATGGTTTCTATGATGTTTTCAAGAGGCACTTCTGCCATTCACTTTTTTCAAAGTATGTAAGAATCATGTATTTACAACTGACCCATCTCACATACCAGTTTAGCAAAACCAGTAGCTATCAAGCAGTGGTCATCTCCTGAAGCTAGGCTTTTTATTTAGGTCCCTACAGCTGTAAAGATCATATTTAAATGCAAGCTAGTAAGAGATTACCTTCTTTGCATTCCCCTAGTAGACATGACAGTGATGTGCTTCATTCCTTGTAAAGGCTGAAAGAGCCCACATAAAGTAGCTGCTGAAAAGTCACAACTTTATTAAGGAAAAAGATCTCTTCCAACCCAAACCATTCCATGATAATTTCCATGTTGTAATGTTCAACTAGTTTCACCTTCCATCTATCAGATACAGTTAAGACCAAGTAACAAGTCAGATTTCTTGCAATAGTTGCCTAGACAAAAAGTTAAAAGCTGAAAGACAAGTTGAATAATCACATGAAGAGACTAATACTTCCAGAAGGCCATTCAGCAAGGGCCTTCTTCCAGGCAAGGACATTCAGCATTTAACGAATGAAGCCTGACCATGGGTCTTTCTGTTTTATGTATTCAGCACGCCTCTCTTGGCAGCAGCACTTACCAAGAAAGAACATACCTGAACACATTCTACTGTCTTTCACAAGCTGCAGAGCTGCAGCACAGCTGTATGATGTTTCCCAAGCAATGCTTATGCGGCATCTCATAGCTTTTGTTTACATTCCTGTAAACCTCAGGTAATCCCACAGCTGCAGGGTGCTGTGTTTGGAAACAGAATCTATTCCACAAGAAATGGGGCACATCCCGCCCTGCAGTTTAACTACATCTAAAAAAGGTGACACTAAAAGCACTAATTCAGCAAAACCATTGTTAATCTATTTGGAACATCAGTTTAGATTTGGGACTGATAAGACATGAACCTTTTAAGACTGATTGCAGTGAGGAGTATCTTGTTTGAACTCCCCCCAAGTACTGAGTTATTTGTGCACCTAATTTTCCTTGTGAATTAGAAATGACAGGAACTCTCTGGGATGTCTGCTTTCCAATAAAGAGCAGGATACTTTATTGCAAACCTTCTTTGTGTGAATTAATTAATTGCAAATAAGAAAACAATGTATCGCTTTTTGTAGTTGCTGGAGAAGAGGAGCACAACTAATACATGAGCAATGAATAACTTCTAAAATGGATCCTAAACCAACTAAGTTGAACAAGAATAAGCCTGGTTTTTAAACCAGACATAAGATGTGGAAAACCTTCATATTTATAGAAAAAATGGTCTCCCTACATGACATTATTCTCAGTGAGAATATAAATATCATTTTATTATCATGAGTTAAAAAAGCTGAATATTTTTGCTTAAAGAGTTACGAAATTTGGCTCTGGTTGAGTGATTATCAGTATGGACATCTGTTTTGAAATGTCACTAGAGCTATACTGGTATGATTAGATTTCATCTTACAATACAAATATAAAGCAAAATCTATTTCTCCCAGATTTATGAAGTAGCTTCAGAAGATGTCACTTAAATTTTCTTTATTGCTATGTATTTGATATTGCATATGTAATAATTTGCCTTCTCTGGAACAAATTCATTCTACTGTCATGTTTCACACAAATAAGGAGACATCCCTTGCATTATCATTTCAATGTGATGAAGAAATTTTATTTAATTACCTGAAATGCTCATTTTTATGAGGGGAAAAAGATCAGACCCAGCCCATTTTTCAGGTTTACACTTCTCCAGGTTTTTAACGTCATTTCACATGTAGAGGACAGGAAGTCCTCCCAGCAAAGTGTTCAAACCAATATGATCAAACTACGATAACGACAGATGGAATATTAAAGGAATTGGTTGGATTTGAAAGCATTTTATTATTTTCTGTCATCCCAACTACTGCACAGAAGAATTAACACAATAAAACAGCACCCAGTGTTTGAATTGCAGTTCTGTTACTCGTAGCCCAAAGCATTCCAACCAGTGGTTGAAAAATGCTCTTTGATTTCCCTCTGTGATACAGACATCTCATAGGAAACAGATGCCTGTCACAAAACATTTTTGTCACTGTGACAACACCACCTTCCCGTGCTCCCTTGTTCATTGCTGACTGTGCTCTTGTTTCCCTTCAAGGTCTGGCGCACCTGATGATGGGCGACCAAGGTATGGGCTCTGTTCCTTTTCCACTCTGCTTTCATTGTTTCTTCTTGTTCTGTAGCTGCTTTGAATCCATCACTGCAAACGATGGGCAAATGCTTGAAAGCTGTCTTTGGCTGCAAATAAACACATGATTTTAGTCACATCTTTTCTCATTTAATTTTTCTTTTTTTGGTTTGTTTGCTCCTTAAACTTTTGTTCTTCTGCCTCCTCAACTCCCCCTCTTGCAGTATAATAGCTGAAAAGAGGTGAGAGAAATAAGAAGGTGATGAAGAAAATTTACGTATTTAGCAGAAAATAAAATCACAGGTGATTCTATAAGAGATAAATGAAGCACAAGAGCGCTCTTCAGATAGCTCCCAAAAGAAGATTCTCAATTTGTCACAATTGCACATATTGAAGAGTCCATTTACATTAATGCATGGCTGATTGGTAATGTGCAGAAAGCACCTGCTCCTGGCTTCTGGAATGCTGAGAGTACAGTTTTGCAACCTAACAAATTCATTTATTTTTTGTCCTCCTAACCCATTGTCCATGTTACTTTTGTGTCACTCTTATCTAAGCATGGTTATTTCTGTGTTTCTCTGCATGTACATGATTGGAAAAAAAAATAAACTAATACCCTAATATGACACTGATTGCATCTCCATTTGTCTCCAGACACTTACCTTATACTTTGTCTCTTCATGTTCAGATACTACTGCATTTACATATACTCATGACTCTTACTGTTGTTTCTCTCCTTTATTCTCTTCTTGTCTGGAAATGCTTTCTTCATGGAACCATTTCACCAAATCCATAGGTAAAAGTAAAGGTATTACATGATTTTCTTTATTTTTTAATGTCATCAGTATACTTATATGTATGTATAAGTGATGCAAATAAATGTAAATCTTTTTGCACTGATAACATGAGGTAGGTATATTTTTAAAGTACATATTTCATGGACATCAAGGTAAGCAGAAGTATCCTGAAGTATAGGCTGACCTTTTGTAAAGTTTGTCTTCTGATTTTGTGAGAGATGTAAAGCTTTGGCAGTGATAAAGGAGGCTACAGTTAGAGAAAGCATTCAGGATGAAATAACAACCACATTTTGAGGTATGCATTTTTCTGTTCTCAAAGAGCTGTAGTCTAAACCACCAGGCACAGAAAAAAGCACGATGTTTTTCAACAGAGACTCTCTGGAGATAATCTATCCAGGGCCAGTCCACGGTTTGATGTAAGTTTGAAATCTGCATAGCACTGACTTCAGCAAGTCTCTGCTATCAGCTGATCACATTTGCCCTGAGATTTTCCTTGTATATTAATCACTTTGATTATATCTGAGACAAGAATTGGACAAAGGAACGGGGACGAATGAACGCCAAAGAGAAGTGTGGGGTTTATTTTTACTCTTCTTTGTTTATTTATGTAAAGAATACAAGCCATGTTTATTTTCTTTCTCCTGGAGGAAACGTGTGCAGTAGGCTCAAGACTCTTCCTGTATAAATAAACACCAGGTTTTGCTACCGGGATACTTGTTCACCGACGTAGTGTAAATATATTTTTATGATAAGATGCTTGTCATTAAAATCCATTTAATCTGTGTTACATATGATGGATAATATAATTCTATTCAACTTAAGCATTTGTCAGGGTTTGCCTACTCTTGCTATAAATCTGAAGTCCAATCTGCATGATCATACTTTGCTATCTAGTTAAATTAGAAACAACCTTCCAGGTTCCTTTGTGTCTTGGCTGATTTAGCGGTTCCACACCTAGGAAGTTCATGTGATGCAAATACTAATTACAAACCTCTGGTGTCTCATTCCTTGTCATATCAAACTGTGCAAAGACTGTGTACCTGGTTATAGGTGGGATACTGTTTAAAGGACTGTGTGTGTTCTGGAGCTGTGAGTCTTCTTGCTTAGGAAAAGTTTTAAGCAAGTAGAATGTGAAGCAGTCTACTGATTTCTTTGTTTTATACAATTGTCTTGTTTGTTGGATGGCTGATCCTTGTTGCGTTTTTCTTAGCAGAACCTTGTATGTATGACTTCCTCATTTCTTATTATTACTACCTTACTTCTTGCCGGTAGATGTCTTGGGTGGAGTTACCGTAAAATGACATTTTATAGTAACTGAACCTTGACATTATAGATAATTTTTATTAATATTAAGGAATTATTCTTCTAGATTATTCTATACACAGAATCCATGATGCAGTATGTACAACACTGAAGGGGGCTTTATGTATAAAAAGATGAAAACAAGTACTATGAGTAGATATATATGATTAGTAGTTAATCTGGAAAGCAGATTTTAGCAAAACAGGAACCTTGCAAGTATTATGCAATAATTAGACATTTATATTTTTATTTTAAAAGGCTTAATAATTATATTCAGCAAAAATTGACCCTGGATATATTAGCTACACTTAATGTTTAATGATGTGCCATGTGACATAATTTAAACACCAGTGCCAGTCATCAAATCATTTGACTACATTTTTCTTTTCACATTTTTCTTTTTTAACAACATTATGTAGTTTACATGGCAATTTACTATGTTTTGATAATCACAATACTTCTGCGAATATAATGATGTGTATTTCTTCAAATGGATGGAAAGGGTTTATATGTATGCAAACTCCAGTTGCTTGTAACAGAAAATATCCCTTGATATTGTACCATATCCTCAAACAGGGGAAAATGGCTTCATTTTATTGACTATCCTGAAACTACACTAATACTGAAACATTTGACCTTGAAACAGTTATGGTAACACCTATTTGTAGCATATTGTAGCATAACAAAGTAGGAGGGGGATGGAAAGGAGTGAAGGACAAAAGAAGAGCTCAGCACTGAATTCATATGCACCTATTTCAGTCTTTCATTATAAGTTCAATTCCTTTACAGGTAGGTAGGGTGAATTACAAAGGGGATTGCAAAATTCTGAGTGATTATATCATGAATCAATCTTATTTTGAATATTTAAGCCATGAAACTTTACTATGAAAGAAGACAGAAACTTCACTATGTAGTTTGCCCTGAAATGTATAAATAGCTGAAGCATCACTATCTTCTTTAATTGTGTAGGTATTCTTTGGTATTGGAAAAGTTAAAAAAAACAGCAATGTACCTTCAGAATTAGGACAGGATGCTGACAGGACAGGGACCTGGTGTTGACAGATTAAAGAAGGCTGAGGCAGCCTTTCCAAGTGGACAAGCAATACAAAATCTAGTGTGATCTCCCTGGATGGACCTGCTATTTGTCATTTAGTTGTAAATATAAATTGGGATATTCTGGATAATTTCCAGGAAAAGTTTTTTATTGAAGCTTTATCAACATTAACAAAGCTGTCACTGTCCCTTAGAGAAAGGCAGAAGCAAAGCCTAAGACATCTGTCAGTACTCAAGGTCATATAATTTGATCTGTGTACAAAACCAGGTGACATAAAGGAAGATATATAACATAAAGAGCCTATTAGAAGCTTGTCTCATAATTTCAGAGCTCTGCAAAACTTGTTTTGTGATCTGTTGCGCTCTGTAGATGCTAAGCCTAATTCTAGGAAGAGCCACAAGCTTTTAGTTGTACTGGAATTTGTTTATTTTCCGATGAGCATCATATATCTTCAAAAATACTTAGGAATTCCTTTCCCCCTTCACTGGAAATAGCGTACCTCTATATACCTTTAGCAGTGGAGTTGTTGCAGCTGCGGTGGTGAAAAGACAAGGTAAGATTTGTAAATGGGGTTCATGTTATTATTAGACCACTTGAATATGCTACTCAGAGCAGTTGTTTGAATTTGAAGCAAACCTTGAAGTCTGCTCTGTGTAACAGACATGGAAAAGGATTTGTTTGCTCAAAATAAATCTGTGCCCAAACAAATACTGTCTGCTTTCTCCAACTATTATAGGTGGTCTAATAAAACTGCTGTTTTCACATATAGGCCTTTCCTCACCAACAGTTAGTACCTCTTGAATTTCCCATAAGGAATTATTTTGTGATTAATAGTAATGCAGCTGAGATTACATGGCAACTAACATAAAAGACTTTGTTTCTTTATATATTAAAAAAAAAATTCTCTCCTCCTTTTCATTTTCTTTTGATGAGCAATGAAAGGGATTTATAATTCAGTTACTAAAAGTGTTGCATTTATAATGTATTGCTTCCTTTTATATTGCAATTCTTGTAAGCCTATACATATTTTTACCTATTTACATATTTCTATGTAAATAGCCTACTTTTGACTATATATATTACTCATTCTATACCTAAACACTATGTTCATTCTCCTATTACTTCAGATAGTATGTGCAGCTTTAAAGCATGCGTGAGTCACTCAGGTCCATAACAAACTATTAAATGATATCTAGCTGAGCAATAAGTGTTTCTACCAAAATATTGATAGTATAACTGCAATTATTGGTTTAGATTGCAGACTTTTGATGTGCTGGTATTTGGTATAACGTATATATAGCATGTATAAATGCTGAAGAAAGACTTTAGAACATCAGTTTATATATGTGTCATCTTTCTTGCCCAAAGAGGGCAAGTTTTGTGTTGTACAAGCTGTTGTACGATATCTGTAAAACCAAAGTGATACTACTGATTTGTTAATTATCAATCACACATTTCAGTTGATGACTGGAGAAATAAGGCACTGAAAAATACAAGCAATTTAAATAAATCTTTAAACAATCATGGGCATTAAAATGGTATGTTACAGCTAAGTAATTATGTAGTGCTTGTGTTGTGCATCAGAAATACCACCTTATGCCGCTAACCTCCTGTAACATCAAATTATGTGGAATTCAGTCATTAACCTCAACATGACCACAAGTTCATCTTCTTGTAATGACTTTCATTTTTGCTCTGTTTTCAAAGAACTAAAGTAGTTTGGGCCTCTTCTACTCTCTGATCCTTCCAGGATTGTTGAAAAGCCTTATCCTCATCTGCTTTTCTGTGTGCTGCTTCAAAGTGCATCCTCCAGCCGTCCTCCATCTGAGCCACCGGTAGTCCAGAAGGCGTGTGAATAGTTTGGTACAGCCCTGAGCTCTAGCATAGCTTCTTATTTTTGGCTGGGTGCCCTATTGACATGGATTCAATTACATGCCTTCTCATCTGCAGCTGGCTTTTGCCTGGGAAGCGCAAAATATGGGCAGAGGGCTTTCTTGACTGTCTAGTCTTGTTCACGTAGTTATATATCCTGGGTGACAGCAGTTTATTTGAAAGACTCACTGGTAGAATTGAACTGAGTTTATTTAGGAGTTTTAAAGAGGATGGGGTTGCCAAGCTCAGGTAGTTGAAATTATTTCTAAGTGACGTTGCAGTAGAAGGGTGGATAACATGCATTTCCCTGCTCAATCTCGTAGTTGCTCCTACTGCTGAAAGAGAACAGATCAACAATGTTTAAAATTTATTCTCCATTTAATAGATCCAAACCATTCCAACAGTCTTGTATAATTTAAAAATTATCAGCACAAGAATTTAAAAACCATTCCATCTAAAATTCGCCTGATTTTTTTAAAATGAGAATTACCTTTTTAAAGAAATCAAGGAACATTAAATATGAAGCTCTTCAAAGTGCTCCAAAGAGCAGTAACTACACGTTCTTTCTGTTCTATAGTGACTTATTTTTTAAGAGCCTCATACGTATAGTTAAATAGCAGCTGATGTTCACAAAAAGTACTGCAGTTAAGTTCCTGTGTGTAAATGATGCACCTATGCCTACACATATATGTTCCAATAAATACTTATACTATCTTTATGTTTTTATGGTTAATCTGTTCATATTTTTGTTCAATATCATAATGAACTATACATAAAATGTTTTAATCAGAAAGGTGGTATCTCTATGTATTTTCAAATTGTGGTGCTTTGAAGCAAATAATTTACTTGCACTTCAGTGGGTGATACTTAGCAAGCCTAGAATATGGCACTTGGAGCTGCAGCTTCATCTTTATGTTGAAATGTGATCAATTATTGTTCCCTAAGGAGAAAAATGCAGCAGAACATGACTGTTGAAGATGTTTTCTGTCTGAACTACATGGCTCAGAAGAAATGCATCAACATCAGCAGCAGACATGCAGATTCTATCTTGAGACACCTATTCCCAAAATTGTATCAGAGAGAGCTGATTCATGATCAGCAGTATGAAAAGAAATTGTAAGAACCTGCTCTAAATATCAAGAAAACTGTATGTAGAAAGGGTAACACGTTATTTTAAACATGTTATTTTTCTGACACGTCACCAAGTGATAATGTCCAAGCCATGCCATGAGTTCTAGCACCTTTCCAGCACCAAAATAAAACATTTACCATATTCTGAATAATTCCAGTGTCATTCAAAATGTTCATGCATCATATATATACGTATGTATATATGTCATAGGTCTCCTATGGATTCAGAATGAAAATAAATGTGGAAAATATTTTGGCTTCCTTGACCCTAGGCTCCACTTCTGAGCATAGATTTCTCCAGAAGATGGGTATGCTGACAGAAAACCTTTCAATATTATATTAAAGCTCTTTCAAGATGAAAGATATATATTTCACATCAAAAAGTAGGTGGGGATTTATTGAGGATGGCAAACAGTAAAGCTGTCATTCTGAAGAGGTAAAAATAAATTTGAGCAGGTAAGCAATGAAGGAACAGAAAACCTAGGCATTTCTTTCTTAAAGAAAACATTTCTTTTTACTTCTATATAAATATACATAGCTAATGAGAATTAAAAGCTGCAGCAATCTATCTGTTTGCACAATAAAATTCCATGAGAGTTTTAAGAGAAATTTCATAAGCATTTCCAATGAAACTGAGATTTCAGAGGGATGTATTCCTTGGATATCCTGTTAAATGTCCTAGAACATTCTCTTTTACACTTTCTTTTAATATCTGCTGTCATTACTGAGCCAAATACATCATTAGAGTGACAAAAAGGCTTACAGCTTCACTCTAGGGTTATAATACGCCTAAGATTTTCCTAGGATAAAAATCAGTTCTTGAAATCTACAAAAGCAGCTAAACAAATCAGCCCATCAGATTCATAATTACTCACATTTCAGTGAAAACCAGAAGTATTTGGAGATTACTGTACATATCACTTATAACAGAAGTCTCAACTGACTTCAACAAATCACAGTTGGAATACCACCAGTGAAGCTTAAAGAAATCGGAGCCCTAAGGAGGAGTATTTTCAAACATCACTAAGATTTGTCTACATGCAAGCTTGCTAAATTCAAGAGTAAACTTTATCACCATTTCTAAAGAAACTAAATTAAATGGAAATTAGTAACTCTTAAGGAAACCACCCTATAATTGTACTGATATAACTGAATATGTGCACTATGCTCTCTAAATGCACATCATAATGGTATTTTTCCACCAAGAATGATTCCCCAGAAAAGAATTTAGAAATGTATTCAAATAGTCTGGCCAGAGTTGATTCCTCTTGTAGAAGTTAAGAAGGCTGCACACAAGATTTTTCATCTACTCTGTAATTTTCTGTGGTTTTAATAATATACCAGGCTACTTAGAAACAAGAAAAATTTGGATTATCTTGTCTCCTTTAAAATCTTTTAATTAAACAATATAATTTGCACTGATGCCAGTAATATGTCTCTTTCCTGATATGGCAAGCATTCTAAAACCTTGTCATTCTTAATTGCTTTAAGGTAGCTTTCTGTTGTCACTTCAGGGGCCACCCAGAGCAATTATCAGTGGAACGGTGAAACTGTAATGAACTGGGAAATTCAAGAGCACGAAGGAGAAAACTTCCATAGGAACTGAACAATAGACTGCGGATTTTGCTATGAAATTCCACCTTCACATTCCTTTAATGGTTTTCATACATACCAACCTATTTTCTTTTTTTCTAGACATCGGATAAAAAGCAAGCAATTGAATCTCTTTATTGAATTCATTTCCTCTAGTGAAAGAAGTTATTTTTTCCCAACTTATATCAGCTGTATTTGGGGATTTTTCTGTTGGTACCCACTTACAGTAATTTTCTGATCAGGGCAGCATTTAATTTAAAGGCTGTTCTTGTAACTTGCTAATGTGAGTTAAAGAGTCTGGTACATCTTGTTGCCTGCTTAAAGTAGACATTTGTTCCTTAAAGAAGGGAAACATCTGGAGCAATTCACTGGCACCGTCTCTAAAGCTGTATAGAAGCAACCTCGGGTAACAAGAGGCTATCAGAGGAGCTGGTCGAACACACCTGGCACTGTTGGCATCACAGCATTGACTTGAGTAGCCTCTTTGTATTGGGGGTGGGAGGAAATAAAAGCAGCTGGGTCTAATCCCTTTTATCTGTCTTTGCATATTCTTCAGACAGAGGGGAGTCTGCTTGGAAAGCAAAATTCAGCAGTGAGTATAAGTCTGTAAATTTTTCACTGGAGTTGCCCTTAGTTCTGTTCTGCAGACATTGCATACCATGAGCCATTGTTAGCCCGTTTTCAGGAGTACCCACCCGAAGGAAAGGAGGCTAGGTATCATCCTATGACCATTAATATTCTGCTTCTGAAGCATAACTGAAAGCCCTGAGGGATTGATTCCTGATGCCAGCTACATTGGTAATTATGTGACCCCACTCGCACCCAACAGTAACATTTCTCTCTAGGATTAAAAATTAGAAATCATTTACCTGATTAACCACTTCATTGAAGCTGAATATCTTTAGTAGGAAGAGATTGGGTTATATCAAAAAGATGCCAGATAAGGGCTTCCATCTCAGAAAAAGGGCATTGCAGACATTTTGCTGATAATACAAGCTCATCCTTTGATTTTCTCAATTAATGGCTCTGCTTAACAATCTGGTCTTACAAGATCCTATGCTTAGTATTTGCACAACTCCACAAGAAATCTGCCCCCCAAAAATGCCAAGCTCAGGTACAGGCAATTCACTTTTTAAAGCTATGTTTGCATGCATATGAGATTCTTAAAGTTGTGATTTTACTATTGAACCTATGCAAAACAAAGCATAAATTAGTTTTGGAGACAGATGCCTCTTGGACAATGCTGTTTTCACTGTGAATGAATGCGTATTTAAATGGATATTTGATATTTGTGTTAAACTGCAACTCCTGACTAGTTGTATAGGTTTCAATTTGAGAAGTTATTTGGGTGTACTACTATTGAAGTGTAACATTGGGATATGTTGATGTGAGAGTTTAACAAATTCTGATTTTATTTTAATTTAATCTTCATATACCTGAACCCCTCCCAGGTCATTGTGGTACAAGTACTGAACCGGTGCTCTCATTTCACCTGAATACTTGTGCAAACTATACATTTTGCAGGTGCTTACAGTATTATGAACCTTCAAACACATGTAAATACAGCTGAGTCTCTTATCAGCTATGAACTGATGTTTTTTTGGTGTCCTTAGCAGACTTTTCAGCCCTATATTCCTCTGCAATAAATTACTCAGATAAGGATACTGACAGTGATTGTAACTGTGTTGTAAGGTTTGGAAGAAAATTGAGACTTCAGAAAAGAATCATATAAAAGTATCTAAGTGCAAGGTTGGAGCAACAAAGGTAAACTTGAAAATGGGTAATTTTATGAGATTCTTGTACAACATACTTACCTGTATAGAACTGGTATGTTCATACATATTCATACCTCCAATATTAGAGGAAAATATCTATGATAAATCTATATTCCGAACATTACCTAAAGCTACCTGAGGCCCACTGTTAGTCTACTGCTACATACCTCCCCAGAGCAAAAAAGGGAGCTGTTTAGACTACCGTGAAGAGGAAATATTCCTGTATTTCTGTTGAAAATATGGAGAAGTATTGAATACATAGATTAAAACATAGTAAGTCGTTCACAATTCTGAGGGGCAAATTCCTCAACAGTTTTAATAGCATATGCACATTTAACACACATACATGTATTGAAAACATAGGCACATAGATGAATAAATAAAAATGCCCTGAAACCATTCAGTTCTGCCATACTTCATAAGTTTAACTCTCAGAAATGCCTCAATTTCAAGTTTTTGATAATGATAAATATATAATAAAAATAACTGCCATGTCTGCATCCATAAATCACTATTATGTGTCATTTATTCTCTATTCCAGAAAAACACTTGTATTTGATATTTCTTCATTGTTCTAAGATAGAGGAGATAAGATAGTGCCTTGCATTGTCCCTGAAATGGATAGTCTTGTTAAAGAAACAGGGTTTTGAAAGTGCTGCTTTTATTGAGCTGTTATAAAAGTAATACAAAAGTGTAATTAATATTTTCCTTTTCAGAACACCTAGAAGATCTTTATATCAGCCCTATAGCTTTTAATAAGTACATATAACTTAGAAATGTACATATATCTAGGTCATGCTAATTACCCACCTTAGGAGGCAAGAATGTGCCTATACTTCTTTACCTAGTTGCATACTCCTGAGACCCAAGTCAGAAGAACAGGATTCAGAAAGTCTAAAAATAAATTTCCTAGGGTTTTAGCCATTAAACTGCTTAAAAAGGAGATCTCTCATGTACTGGCTGACAGCCTGTAATTTGTATTATGCAGGAAATTAGACTAGATAATCAAAAACAACCTTTCTGGCCTTGAAGCCTATGAATCACATGTAATAGAGAAATTACTGTGGTAACATGTAAGTTAGATGTCAGACTATAAAACCAGCCACCTTGGTTTTATTTTAGTTGGAATAATTTTATTGTGTTTCTTATGTAGATGGAATTACGCATCCATAAGTCCCCCAAAACACCAAGTCAGGCCCTGACGCTCTTTATGAACTAACTGGAAAGACATGTTCAAAGCATTCCCTTAAGTCAGAATTTAACATGAAAACTGAAAGAGCTTTATGGAAAAGCCTCAGGCATGTATGGAAGCAGGAATCAAAAGGAGATTAGTCTTTCACAAAGTTCAGCATTTTGCTGTGATCACTTGTTTTGAATACTTTACATTGAGTACTCCAGTTAATCACATTTTCAGGAATGTTATGCCATTCACTATTTTTATTTTATACACACTTTAATAACATATTTACAACAGGGCATGGGGGTCTTCCATTTACACAGTAACAAATGGGGTTACTGTGCTATACAGAGATTGTGACACCAGATGAGCTTGGGCAAACCATTTCTGTGAATTATTCGTGCAGCAGAACTGGAGCTGTTCACTTTTGCTTTTTGATACATGGAAAAATGTTTTTACAAAGCTGACAAATTCAATGAGGAACAGAAATTGTGATCTAATCCAGAAAATTTTATAAATCAGAGGCTAAAGCAGTCCTGTAAGAGTGCTCTGAATTAGGCAGAAGAAAGATTCACATTTCTAAACCCCAGAGTTTTAATTTAAAGATTGAAGTCAGTGTTCTAATATTTAGTTTCTCTTTGAACCTCACCATCCAAACATGTATTCACTGTGAGTTAAGTAGTCTTCTTGAGTTGCAATGAGCACACACAAAAGGAGAGGATAGAATCATAGGCTACTTCAGTGAAGGACTTATTATTCTACATCAGAATTATCCTTATTCATGAAGACTTCAAATACTTTCTTAATCTGCAGTTTTACTGTAGCCAGGAAAAGATCCTGTTATTTGCTAAAATTCAAGAAGACAAATGAGAGTTTGTATTTTCTGCCTGAACAGATGAAAAAATCAGGGAGCATTTAACTCAATGCTATAGAATATTTATACATACACTATATATTTCAATACAGAATATTTCTAGTATAAAATAATTCCAAACTTCTGCCTGGTAATACACGCTGACTATCAGAGAGCAGAAGGAAAGCCAGCTGTTGAGGTACATCTTCTACGCATCATTACTGATACTCAGTTTCACACCTTGTAGACAAACAGACATTGAGTTATTAGCATCCAGTTATTGATTGATAATATATTAATAGAATGTGTGAAATACATATACAATAGCCGAATATGTACCACTGGGGAGAATACAAAAGCATATTCACTTGGGTGGGGGAAAAGGTCTCTGCTAATTATTCACTATATAATAGCGTGTAGTAAAGAGGAGGCCTCTCTTTCACCACATCTATCTTCATTTTCTAATCTGCCTTTGTATCCTTAACAAAACTGCAGCTTATACTTACAGTCTGTGGGGAAATGCCATAGGGAAGTGGGAACCTCGATATTCAGTCTGCTCACATAAGGAAAAACTGAATGCTATTTTTCTATATCTTTGGACTGTGTTCAAACTGTACCGGTGCTGCACAGAGGAACAGGCTTCAAATACAAGCCCACAGTTCCTCCTGTGCCACTGTACAGTGAGCGTGGAGACTTCAGAAGCTCTGCAAGCAGCTTCCTGCTTGTGCTCAGTGTCATCCCTCAGAACTGGCAGCGTCTGATATTTTCAGATAATTAATTTAGTAGAAGGATTTGAGAATAGGGCATATTGAAATGTCACTACAAGGATGCTGTCATAGTTTTGAAGGCTGAAACAGAATAATTGACAGGGAAGAATAAGCAAAAGAAAACAACACCAAAAGTACAACAACAAAAAACCAACCCCAAACCCTCCAGTGGTTATAATTAGATCTTTATGTAAAATTCACATTGGATTATAATATTCACCTTCACATAAATAAGTACATGGGAAGAAAAAACCCACACAATTTCTTTTCCTTTACGTTTGCGAAATATTTTATATTTATTTTATCTTGTGTTGCCTCTGTTTTCTAAGAGTCTTTGTTTAGCGGGAGAACTGATGAAGTCCTGATGCATTCATGGTTGCGAAATGTCTGTCATTATGCTGAAGGACAGAAGAAAACCTATTTGGCAGTTAAAGCAAGAACTTTCTATACCTTAAAGTAGGGTTCTCAGTGACTGTTTTGCCCTTGGTGCATCTGCTGACAGTTTCAGCAGATGTTTGAGTATCAGTGAAGTGCGGGTTTGACTGTTGACATGCCCAAGCATGTTCTTTGTGCTGAAAAACCAGCTTTCCAGTAATCCAGAATTGCTGTATCTTTAACTCAAAAGCTAGACTAATTTATTTTTAGGAGCTCTGCATGGAGCCCCTCTGATTGCTTCAGTGTTTGAGCTTTTTTAGGTTTTTCTTTTCAGTAAGTAGTCACTAAGAATAAAACCAAGCAGAAAGTAGTGCCAATCAGGATGGTTTGGGAAAAGGAATTTGTCAGTAGTAATACAGCGCAAGAAAGGAAAAAGAGGAAACTTTGAACATTGTTGCTGGGTAAATTTCATGGTGTATTGTTAAATAAATTAGCATTATTTTTCCCCAGATTTTCGTTTTCTTTGGAAGCTATGCAAGTTATGTTTGGACTCTTTTTCCTTCTTCCTTGTTTTGTGTTGTTTTGGTTTTTGAGGTGTATTTAACTAAAATAAGTAAGGAACAGGGTTTCTGTGGTCTAAGAACAAAGCCACTGCCTGTGTGGAGACAGATGAAGTATTAATTAGAGGTGCACTTAATTATTGTGCCCTGAAAGTGTTCAGTTTTCCTCTGATCAAGGCAGTAGTGTGAATATGGACTGGGAGAAAAGAACTCTCTCGTGCTAAGTAAAAACCTCAGAGAGTATGAAGAGGGTGAGTAAACCTGACTGGAACATCAGTAAAACTTTAAGCATCTCTTGTCCGTCCTGTTTTCTGAAGGACAGTGTTTTTCCTTACAGTGTGAAGATTTATCTTTCTTTTGTGAAGCTCTTTGCTAATTAAATACCTGTAGCACCTGTGAAGTGCTTTCAGAGTGGGAAGATGGTGACTTTTGGCACAAGGTGGTAAGAGCAGTCTGTTGTGGGTTACCATGTTCAAAACTGAAAAGCTAAGCCATTAAGTGAAGAACTACATGGGCAAACTTCAGTAGCCTGACATTTGTATCTGTTTCTAGACAGATTTGAAAACTACCTGTATCTGTGAAGTCTCAAGGAAGCCAGGAAGGCTCTGTAGAGCTATAGAAATACAGGCATAAAAGATTTTATTATTCCATTCTTTTTTCCTACTGTCTATGTCTCCCTGCTGCTAGGAGAAAGGTAACTGCTCCAGAAGTTTATAAACACCTTAGCTATTTCCTGCAAAGCATTTTCTCCTAGGACCGACTGTTCTATTATTTCATAGGCCCAAATAAACCTGTAATAAAACCAACCACATGTTCACTTTCTTATTTATACTGCAAAGGTCAGGAAGGGGATGACAATTTTAGAGGAATGGGAAATAGAAAGAGCTGTCGTAGTGGGGAGTGGACCACAATGTAGAAGTGCAAAAGCCAGACTTGGCTATCCTGTGGCATCACAAGGTCCTTGCTTGGCTTGAGACCATAGAGAAAATTACCTGAGAGACCTGGAAGATGTGCCTCATGGAAGCTAGCTAGATCTTCATTTAATCTTTCAAAAAATGAACCTTGCTTATGCATTTCTGTCACTTTTGATGTGTGATCAGAGTTCAACAATGCTGTATTTTTGTCAAAGACATTTCAACTCCGATGCTTTCATATCTTCAATTTTCGTAATTCATTTGATAACAAAATTACTTCTGTTAAGTTCATGACAATATTTTTTGAGAGAAAAAGGCTTCCTTCAACAATTACCATTACTGTATTTTACTTGGTAATATTAATTATTTAGGCTATAGGCTTGATTTTACTATCATCTGTACATCAGCAAAGTATCTTTTCAAATACAGTGAATTACATCGGGCTATGTGTACTTCAGCATATGTGCTTTCAGACCAGTTGAGAAGAAGGATGTGGTGAAGTAGATCTATATCAAGAGAGGAAGGCTAATGAAGACAAAAACCTGAGACCTCCCCACTTAGGTCTTAAGCAGAGGTCTGTGATATTTTGCCTAACCAGATTAGGTTAATAGGCAAAACTAAGTAGCAGAGTGCTCTCACATAATCCAGGGGTTGATAGTGGTGGCAAAAGAAGTAAGAAATAAGCATAAAAAGGCATAAAAGATGAGAACTTACTATGTTTGCCTCTAAAATGAGCAAGCTGAAACAGTCAAAACCAGTTTTACCTCATCCCCTTACACCACAGAATGAAGAACAAAGGGAACAGGTAGAGTGTTACTATAAAATAATGTGTTTGAATATAATGCCCAAACATTTATATTCCCCCTAAAGAAAGATACTGATTTAATCTAAACATAGAAAAGCCAAAAGAAACCCAAAACAAGGTAAAAAAAAAAAAAACCCTCAATATTTTTAAGTCTAAAATTTGTATGATGAAATGGCATTACATACATTGCATATACACAAACATTATGTTCATGCATTAAAATGTCAATGTGAAACAGAAGTAGCACCATTTCAGAACTACTTTTTGTATAAATCCAGGAGCAATATCTATTGAAAGTGACTCTAGAGCACAGTGCAGCATGCTTGATGTGTTTAAAATTTATCAGCAAACTCCATTTAGTTACCAAGCAGAAGGACATTTATCCAATTCATTATTGACATCTCCCAGAATCCTTTCTATGGTTCTGTGCAAATAGCTTGTCAGCCTTTTGGCAAACAGGGGTGATTTTCAGTAGCATTTTTCAGATTCTTCAAATTGAATTATACATCCAGGGCAGTCAATCTCTCTTACCACTAATTTTACAGAGTTAAAAAACCCCAAACAATACACAAACCTGTCCCATTGAAAGCAAACTCTACAGAGGGGTCCTAAGCATTGCAACACTAACAGATATTTAACCAAAGTGCTAGAGAGATCTGCCCACCAGAATTAACAACCCTTGGCTTTGCACACATGATTATTCTACAGGACATGGAAAAATACTAAGTGCCTTTGGGTAACTGGGGGAATTTTAGTACTCGAAATTCCTGTAACTGTGAAGAAGCGGATGAGAAAAGAATGGGAGTTTTAAACTGTGGCTGTGACAATTGATATGCATTTGCAAACCTCTCGGTTTTGCATTGAACATGACAGTGGAGGCACATCTGTGGCCAGAGACAGCCCTGTGTGTGTTTTGGCAACTTCAGATTTTGTTTGTACTCTTTGAATTCAAATCTGTTAATACATTTTATTTCAAAGTAGCTTTAAAAAAATGTGTCTGTAATTTTAGTGGCAGTGATAGACTGTTAACCTCATTTTAGTGATTCATTAACATGTGAGATCCATTACCATGTGATTAGTATATCAGTACTGGGTAAGGCCTTTTGATCTCTCTTTTCTTGCCTATTGTGAGCCTGGAAAGAAGACCTAATCAGAAGAAGATTACAGGAATATGTGAAATCTTTACATCATAGCTAACACTAAAGCTGGGAATAGGGCTGGGCTGTAGCAGGGAGTCTGACTTCAATGAAGAGAGTCGCTACCATGCAACAGGTTAATCCTGCACAGCCAGCAGAGTCATCAGAGGGATGGTACAACCTCGCATACACAAATCTTTTATTGCTGCTGACTGAAACATACTCAGGAAAGATTAAAGGTTTTGATCAGCCTCAAATAAGTGGGCTGTAAAATTACTTCCCGTATAGTACTCAAGTTTAGGGCTCATCTGCTGTTACAAAAGTCAATAAAAGTGTGAAAATTGAGATGTGCTGAATGAGGTGCTATGCAATGCATTTAGTTTGGCATATCATAGTGTAAAGAAAAGTTCGAGGTTCTCTTTTAGCTATCAGATGTAGCATTCTGCAAATGGAAAAAGGTGAGTTTCTGAAATTACAGATCAACTTGCGATGATTTAATAGTTCCCTTAAGAGAACACATATTATCATAGAAGGCTGGATTTGGAGAAAATGCCTTACAAATCCATTGAGGGTTTGCATACAAATTATATTCTCAAATTTCAGCTAATAACTACTTTTTTTTGTATGGCAGACCCTTTTTTTATTATGAAAGTGGTTTTGTCATTATCCAGTTTTTAGTTGTCTTAAAGAAAGAATGCCCATATAGCTGTGAGCTGATGGTCAATAGGTGATCATTTTTTCACTGAATTTTATGTGTTGAAATAAGAACAGAGATGACAAAGACAGTGTTGTTTTCATAATTTTACTTCCTTTGAATCTCCTGTTGAAGTTCTACTATCCCATGTTTTCTTTGGAGTGAAGCAACAAAACAACTGATGCCTTATGTCCCAGTCTTACTGTTCAGCTGCAGGAAATATTCCTACTTCCTTAAGCACAATTTCAACCTGCAAGCATGATGCAGAATGGATTTTGGCAGGTTTTATATTAAGTGTTTTATTAAAACTGGAGACAAATTTTCCTAGCGCTAGTGCTTTTCTCTGCAGTTGCTAACAGTGATGACTCTAAGACCAGGAAGGCAGGGGTAGAAGTGTAGGCAATATGTCAGGCAGTAAGTCCATTGTGGTCGAGCGATGAAAGAAGCTTTCAAGGAGAGACCACTAATTTCAAAAGGCACCTTCTACTAAGCAGAAGTCCTCAATAGTTAACAGAAGCTGCTGAAGAGCTGCACTATTGCTGCCTCTGCGGTGAATCACAGTTTTGGTAGAGCTGTTGCTGGGGCACAGATATGCGAAACCCAGTATGTGTATACAGTGAGAAAATGTTTCATAGTCAAGCTCTTGGGAATAACAACTAATTGCTTAAGGGAGGAAACAGGGGAGAACTGTGGTATTATTTATTGTAAAGATGTCAGGTGTAACTGTATCAAAGCCAATCTTCTGCCATGAAACCAGGTATTATGTCAGCTACTGATTTGCTTATGTGGTAAATGGTGAGTGCTGCTCTTATCATTGAATTACTTACGGAAAAATGGAACAAAAAACCCTGCCTGCTCCCCTTCATCCAGCCCACAGACATTATTGACAGGCTGATATGGTAGAAATTTGTTTTGTGTTCGAAGTGATAGTAATGAAAAGGGTCATCAATATAGCTAATATTGCTATTGATTTAATATTAGGGGTTTTTTTACTTGCAGTATTGCTTTGCCATGATCTTTCTCTTGTGTACTGTGCATTCTGTCTTCTCCAGTGTTAAGAAATGAAAATATACTTCCCTCGATCTATGCCTTGATATAGTCAATAGCTGCTGAAGTAATGTTTTTAACTTTGGGATTTGACGTAAGACCTTCATACTTTGGGCTATGGCAGGTTCTTTTTCAGCTGCAGGATAATCTAGAAAAGTGTAGGGGTTTTAAATGTTTGTAATAAATTGATGTACTATCATCTAGGTGATGAAGCAGTAGTTTGAATAGTATAAAACTCAGTCACTAATTTTATGTTTATATAAATTCCTTTTTGAAGCTTTACATTGAATGAATAGATTTAAAATTGGATTACTCAGATGCCTCTTAAAATATATTGACATTTTTTTCTCTGAGCTTTATGGAGTAGCCTTAATTCTACTTTGGATCAATAATCTGGCTGTGATCTTGTTCATTAGTTAAACTCTGTAAGGGCAATATCCTAGCCTCACTGAAATCCATGTCAAAACTCTTATTGATTAAAGTGAGGCTGGCAGTGCAGCCTTATAATTTTTTTTAGATTTAAAGACATTCATCTTATAGAACTTTTAAAGAATAATTATAAATTACCTCTTTATTTTTTCATATATGAAATATAAATAGGAAGAAAATTGCCATTTAACACTCATGGTATTTGCAAAAGCACGCACAAACTACCCTAGTCACCAAAATAGAATAGGTCCTAAATTTATGGCAGAGAATAAATTAGATGATATTATGGAGTTATCAAGTTCAGCAAGTATTATAAATCATCTCTTAATCAACGATACTAAGCTGTTAGTGTTAATTACTGTATTCAAATTAGAATGCAGATGAAGATACAATACTGTATTATTTAAAATAGAGTTTTAATATGGGCAATGCCGAGATGAAATTGCTTTCAGAGCTGGGAATATGTTGCTGTTAAGATAAAATTGTGCAGAATCATCTGACAATTGATTCTGGCTATTTATCCTGCTCTTCCTGAAAAACATTTTAGTGAATCAAACATAGCTCTGTTGAGCGATGCAAGGAAAAGCAGAGATGTGCTAAGCAGGTTTTCAACATCATTCAAGTTTTGGCTGCTGTAGACTGTAAAGCTTTAACTATTGCTCTTCATCTGAATAGCTAGTATGTTTGTTTTTTAAGAGATGTGGTTTTTAAAAGAAGAAATACATGATTTAAATGTTTGAGTAGCTTGATTGTAGGGTATAGGAATAACAAAATGTGGTTTAGGTCTTGCAACCCAAAGCCAAGCTGCTATATTTAACAGTCACATCCTCCCTATTCAGATTTGCTCTGGGGTAGAAGCAGCAAGTCTTGAGTAACATGTGTATGTTTTGGCTATCAAATTTACAGCTACTTCAATATGAAATCCAGTAGTGGCATTATGCATGCCAGATTAGTAGTAATAAGGCTTTCTTGGTGTTATCTTTGGAGAGATTGGAAGGCTGCGGATGTCTTTTGCAGACTTTTTATATTGCTGTTCTGTACATTGTGTGAAGATTTTTTTTCATTGTTCATGATCACTTTGAAGAATGAGATCTTAGATGCACATTTATAAAACTCGATGTTCATGTGAGGAACTGGAGAGCAAGAAAAAGGTGAAAGAGCCAACAGGTATATCTTACGAAACCTTATGCTGTTTCATAAATTCTGCTAGGAGCTAGGATCTAGGATTGTCCAGACAAGCTGTAGTCTGGAAGTGTTCAAGGCCAGGTTGGACAGGGCTTGGAGCAACCTGGTGTAGTGGAAAGTGCCCCTGCCCATGGCAGGGGGTTGGAACTGGATGAGCTTTCAAGTCCCTTCCAACCCAAACCTGTCTATGATTCTATCTAATTCAGCCCTTGTCAAATTAAGGGCCAGCCACCTTGGATTTGCTCATGAAAAATTATGTAACTTTGAATGTCCCATTACTGCATGAAAGGATTAATGGGAACCCGTGCTTCTGGAATGAGGCAGTGTAACGTGAAGTGGTGCCAGAGAGCCTGTTTGCCAACTTTATGCAGTGCAAGGCTTTTCTGCTGTGGGAAGTCCCAGAAATCTGACTAAACCTGTCTTAATAGTCCTTTTTCTGTCATCAGAATCCTGTGAAAGGGTGTAGAAAAGCTGGAAAAGTGCTTATGAAACTTGACATAGCATTTCTCCCCTTTTTTTCCCCTTCCCTAGTAAAGTCACTTGGAATTTTCTAAGTGTTTAGGTGAGAAGATGGGTGCTCAGGTAATCCTGCCTTTCCTTTCTGTCCTTGTTAAGACTATGTTCTATATTTATTTAAAAAATGAATCTGTGCCTTTCCTAGTCTAATTATTCTCAAAATCTTAGTTCTATTTGAACAGGCTATTTCTGCAGAACGTCGAGAGTATTGCTGGTATACAAAAGCCTTTTCTTAAGAGACGTGTCTGTTAGTCACACTAACCTGCAAACCGAACCTTTGAAACGAAGCTGCGTCAGGATGTATATTTCTTTTACTGGCTCCATACCTGAGTTCAAATGCTTATACCCTAATATGGGAGAAAAAAAAATGTTCTTTTTATGGTACAATTTCATGAGAAGAAAGTTACTTGCAGGTTTTCTTTACATTCACTAAGGCAGTCTTGTGCATGTTCTGACATCCTAAAGGTCATTTAAAATGTCTTTCTCTAGATTTATACGAGTTGTGTAGAAATAAGAAAAAAAGCATTAGGAAAAATCAGACCTCAACACAGGATTTGAAAGTTTCTGATTCGTTACAGTTTGCACACTTTGGTTTCATTCCCTTGCAGAATTTGTTTTGTATGATTTTTTCAGAATAAGAAATGACATTGGGGGGGAAGGAAAGAAAGAAGGGAAAAGAGAGTGCAGCCTCTGTGCAAGAAATCTATTGTAATTCTTTTTTTCTATCTTCTCGCTGTGCCGTTCACAGAGATGGAAAAAAGTTATTGATCCAAGCAAGAGATCAATAGGCAGAGCCATTCACAATTAGACACTCACTAGAAAATAACTTGAATCAAATTAACCTGGAGCACTTGATGCCATTTTGCCTGGTAACCTTGCTCTCCAGCATGTTTTAAGCTTAATAAATTATATTTATGTGGTAAAAAAGGGTACCCTGAGAATTGTTAAAGATAAACTCTCCAGGTTGCACTGTAATCCCTTTTGTTATCACTTATTAGTATAGCTTTTATGCTTTGAGATTATAGGGGTTTATTTCAAAAGAACATGGTCATACTGCTTTTATTAGTTTTTCTTCTAAAGGTCATGTCACAGTTGTCAAAAATAAGCATAGATCTTAGTATTAATATTTTAAAACACAATCTCGGCAAAGCTGATATTGTTACTCTTTACCCTATGGTAATTTAAGGTTGGGAAGCTTAACTGATTAAACCCTTCATTTTAATTTTAAACATTTGCATTTAAAAGGTTACTTCTTTGACTGGTAATAAATGAGGCACTGGTTATATTTAATAACTCCTCTGCATTGTAGTGTCACAGCAGACCCAAAAGATAGTACGTGCTGTCACATTTAGGATGATAGATTGTATAAAACCGTGTTGCATAAAGATGAACCCCTTTGTGCTACCTTGCAAGGTTGCCATGGTGATGGAGCAGTGCATCTTGGGATTTTCACTTTTCTGGTAATGGCAGATACTGAACCCAAAGCTGCTTCTTTAGATTGTTCTTAAATCTCACTTTTAATGTGATAGCATTTTGTAGAGACTTGATTCATCTTTTGTATCTTTATTTTCTCAGGAATATCTCCTCTAATGCTGTCGTAGCTGAAGCACTAAACGTTAATTTGCCCAATGCTGAGCATAGTAGACAGTCTAAAGATTGTGTTATTTTCTGTTCCATGCCATTGCTCAATTTTATAAATGTTTAGGATGCATTCTGCAATTCTAGACTTTCTGTGAACTATAAAATGTAAGATCTCAGGTATTTATAGCCTATAGAAACATTTTTGTTGTGGGAAAACATGACAGGCAATATGCTGGAGACAGATAAATCCTGTCAGTTTTTAAAGAAGACATTTTGTTAGCAAAATGAATTTAAATCTTAGCTGTATGGAAAACAGGTACAAAATTGTTTCTAGGTCTGTAAATATAACCACAATTGTCTGTGGAGTTATCATACATTTCTCTGCAATATGTGATCTATTTTTATTATCCTATAAAAGTAAGAAATCAAAGGGGAACTTTAGTTGATTCTGACATTCATAAGGCAGTGATTTTCTTTATCTTTACAAATAAAAATGACTGACATGGAAATCCTTAGTCTCTGCCTTAAGCACATATTTCTGAATGTTTGGCTGTGGATTGTTCACTGTGCTGAATCAGCCCGAACTATAATATTCCCAAGATACAGCCAACTCTTTGACATATGGCAGAAAATATCTGCATGAATGTAAGTCATACCATTTGGAGCCCAGTTGGAGCTCCCTAGCTATGCTAATGAAGTTCATGCAACAGGAATATTTTTCTGGAGGAAGGGTCTCTTGCTGTTTTCAAATGAAAACAGATAAAATAAAATGCTTTCCTTAGGAAGGTGCTGGAAATTGTTCTGTACGTTCCTTTGCCCCGTTCACATTGAATGTTCCCCCAGAGTGCTGCAATATTTGTTCAGAACATCTAGGAGAGAGACTGGCAAACATTTCACAATGACAGAGCCAACTGAGAGCGGGTGCTGGAAGATGTGAGAGCCTCTTCCTGCATGCCTCTGCGTGGGGAACGATGGCACTGTGCTCAGCGTGCTAATTAAACAGGCTTTCCTTTCCCTTTTGCCTCCCATTTGAACTAATCTTGGAATAAAGACAGATTGAAAAGGCCAGAAAAGGAATGTCTCACGAGGAATGGAATGAAACGAGGGAAGTTAGGGACATGATTTAGTGGTGGACTTGGCAGTGGTAAGTTAATGGTTGGGCTCAATAATGTTAAAGGTCTTTTCCAACCTAAATGTTTCTATGAATGTATGATTCTAAGACTTTTTTATCCCTTACTTGCAAAAATTTAGACAAATGCAAGTGGACAAAAATCTTTCCCTCTTAAAGTCAGTGTTTAAACCCATCTACAAGCTGTCCTGCTGCCAGTGAGATCCTTCACTGTATGTAAATTTACAGACTGTCCTCGTTTGCTATATTTTGCACTGAGAGGTTTACATGGACCTAGATATTGTAAAAAAACCTAGGCTGTTGTTAGGCATTTTGCTCCAGAATATCTTTACATCTTTAAAAATGTAATATGATTTCAGTAATTGTCTATAAAATTTGTAAAGGATTGTAAGAGTTTATCGATGTACTTAAAATCACTTCTTCATCGCTGACAGTACTACCATAGGGTAGGGGTCAAGCTGATTAGGAAGGCTTCAGAAAACTACCACTCATATTACTTTTCTTTTTCTACATGATAGTGATAATTCCCCACTTTATGTAAATATTCATCTATATATAGAACCTCGTATTCCAAAATAACTCTTCATTAAGAGAGAACTTTGTCCTTCTGACAGTCTCCTAAAATATTGATAAAATCTTTCTCTCTCTTAAAGAGGGAATGTTCCCCTGATCAATATGTTCAACATATGGAATGCATATGACTTTTTATCTACTGCAATAGATATAAGAAGATCAGAAGGCTCAGATCCTGAACCTTCTTCTTCATCACAATATAAATTCAGTCAATATTTTGGATGACAAGCCATGCATCATCAGCAGGAAATCTTCTGTTGCTATTGGCACCTCAGTTCTGTCTGACAAAGAATGATTAGACAGGGAAATGTTCCATGCTGCAAACCAGAGAGAGAAGACAGAAATTATTTTTAATCATCAGCAATTCCTTACTGTTATAAATTATTCCCAACTTGATTTTTTTAAACAGAAGCTTTTTTTTTCTTTCTTCACATAAATGAATAGTAGAAAAATCACTTTCATTTCAGATAGAAGCTATACCCAGGAATCCTGCAGTATTATCGTTGCAAATAAAGTGCAATGACCCTTGGCTTACAAAAGGTTAAATATTCCAATAAAACTTACATATTTGTGTATTTGCCTTGCTGACTCAATAAAGTGTGCACACAAGTTCTCTCCCTCTTGCGTCTGTCCCTGTGATAAGGATGTCATACTGTTAAAAAAAAGATGATTACTTTCTTCACTCTCTGCCTGACAAGCTACATACCAGTCTTATTCCAAAGTTTTACAATAAGCTGATCTTCCACTTTGAACATGCTGACAGGTATCTTGTGGCAGGAATGTGGCAGGATACTGCTATGAGAAGGACTTGGGAGTGTTGGGTGACAAGAAGCTCCCTGTGACACGGCAGTGTGCGCTTGAGCCCAGAAACCAACCACAACCTGGGCTGCATCCCCAGCAGCGTGACCAGCAGGTCAAGGGAGGAGATTCTTCTCCCTTACAGCGCTCAGGTGAGAGCCCCCCTGCAGTCCTGTGTCCAGCTCTGGGGGCAACAGACCTGATGCTAATACACTCCTGTGCAAAAAGGAGTCCAAAATCATATGCCTTTTAAAATACAGTCATCTTAATAGTCATTAAAAAGGTTTCATGAGCCAGATTTTTGGGTCAATGGTTCAGCTTGTTTTCTTGGAAATCTGTTACTTGTAGGATAACTCCACATGCACCACCACATTGGTTAAGGATCTGATCTTCTGTCACCCTGTTGCTGGTGTTAGCATCATTACTCCACACTGAAGACAACTAGACTAAGGGCGATCAATCTCAGCCTCTGCTGTAAATTGTAAGAAGTTTGTGTTTTGTTATTTATTTAAATGCTGCACTTACAGTAAAGCTAAGAACCTCCTATGAGCACTCTTATGGTAGGTGGTTGTGTAGAAAACACATACATGTCTTTGGCTTCTGTCATCTAAGTATTTTTGTTTGCTTTGATAGGCTCCTTGCTAATGAGCATTTGAACTAAGATAAAATGTTTTGGGTATGTTGGAGAGAACCCTGTAAACTTTGCCACCTTGCTCTATTGAGCTTTGTTCAAATTAGGTAGATCTTTTACTTGGAGCCATGTTTTTGGAGGTCATGAGAAGTAGGCCAAGGAAACCCAACTTGAAGAGTTCTACTGGTTCTTCACTAAGTAACGTACTGATTTCAGAGCTGGTTTTCTTACCTTTAGGAAGCAGCGTATCAGAGGTCCATAACAGAGCAACAAAAATTCAAAATCTCTGTATTTGCTTTATGCCTTTCTGATCAAAATATAATTCCTACTCTGTGGGAAATTCTGGGGTTTAAAAACTTTTTTCCATCCCATAGAAAGTGGGTTTTCAGAACTTTCTGTGAAGCAACACATTTTGTCAATGTTGGCTTTTACTGAAATAGTGTTAATGTGAGATTCATTGAATCATAATCAAAAAAGGATATACGGCTACAAATCTGGATGCAATCTGGAGTCTTCTTGGGCCACATGCTCAGTGCCGCAGGGACACAGCTCTTCACATTTCATTGTAGAATTGGCTTTTACATTTGTAAAATGTACCCTGGCCAGAGAAATTGGCCAGTACACTTGTAAATGCAGAATAATACAATCAGAGGGCTGGAGCACCTCTCTTATGAAGACAGGCTGAGAGAGCTCAGAGTCCCTCTCCAGATTTCTTGTAGGCCCCCTTTAGGAAGACAGTTTTAATGTCTCCCTGAACCTTCTCTTCTCCAGGCTGAACAAGCCCAACTCCCTGAGTGCTGTGATACTGCTGGATTGAGTTTGTATTGGTAGAACACAACAGCACTAGGTAAATGCTACCCTGCATCTCATTTTATGACAAGCAAGAATTTCCACCTAACTACAACCAGTAGTCAAATGTCTTCTAATTGCTTGTAATTGCTGGTGTAGATACTGAACTTGTTTTCCAGGAACAATATGCTCATTATTTCCTACTTCGGTCACACCAAAAATCAGAGCGAAACCTTCTCTTTCTCTTTTCCTCCAAATCAAATCAAACTCAAGCATGCAACGATAAAATTAATAAAGCAGTCATTTTTTCCAGGATCTTTATGGCCCAAAATAATTAATCTAGTGTATATTATAATTATGTCTAGCTACAAAAATAGAAAGTAATACAGTGCTATTTTTCTCCTACTGTCAAAATGCATTGAGGTCATTACACATACTTTCAAGGAAAGGTCTGCGTTACTTCTTCACTATCTGGAACAGAGTTGTGTGCATTTCTTGGCAGTTATTTTGATTGATTTCTGTTAAAATAAAAAAATAAGTAGAGATAACAGAACATGGTCCTATGATTTGAAAAGGAAACTTGCAGAGTTTCCTTGTTAGCTTAACCAACAGATGCTATGGCCAGCTGCAGAGCTGCTTCTGATAAAAAGGATTTGAATTGACTCTGGCATCCAAGTATAGCATTCAGCTATGTCTAAATTACTGTTTGCATTAACATCTACCTTAATTCAGAAAAGCATAGCTTTTTATTTATTAGTATAGATTTGGATCAAAAAAGATAATTTTTAGTTTCTAGTCTATGGATTAAATTATTATTTTGATGAAGCAATTCACAAATACTGGATAGAACAGCTAGAATTCTTGGTATGTTCCCTCCTGACACTTCTTAAATGTGTACTGCTACCCAAGATCTTACATCTTTTGAGGTCTTTTTAGGATCAGGCAGTTACAGACAGACAGGGTGTTGGTATGGGATTCCACTCAATACTAAATGATCTCCTTTCTCTCCCTGTGGCACAACAATATTACAATATTCTCTTTTTCTCAATAAATATATACCAATCCTCATTTGGACTTTCTGCTATACGCACAGTGTTGTATGATATTATTTCAAGTCATGCATATTTTATTTATATCCTTCCTAACTTGAAGATCCACAGCCATATGTTTCAGCCATATATCAGCAGGGCTGAGCATCTGTTCTCTAAAGAGATGAAGTGGCTTTGGGGAAGCTGCAAGTGATAAAACCATCTTCAAATCCAAATTCTGTACATCTTGAATGACCAGCACATTTAATGAGTGTAACTGAGAGCAGAATTTGGTTGTCTTTCTTATTTCCTTGCCTAAAACTTCCATGTTAGCTAGAGGGATGGGAATGGATCTCATCCCAGATATGGTCCTTCATTTTAAGAAAACATATTAGAGTTAATGCAGTGGTCCAGGCTTAAGCTAGCTGTAGCTACGATTTTGTCTCTGACAACCACTCAATTGTCAGAGTCTGAGTAATTTTAGGGCTATGCAGCCAAACCTTAATGCCACTGGATTGCTGTTTCTTCAGATGGTACCCAAAACATCTCTGTGAGCTGTTATCACAATGATTTTTACCCTTATGAACGTAAAATGGTGAAAATGGGGCTTACTGTAACCACATAAAGAAGTACTGTGTGCTCTTTCAGTCTCTCATCTGGGATACATAGGTACTCAAGGCTATGACTTGGCTGAAGAGGGGCTGAAGAGTAGCCATGACTGCCTCTTGCACATAAGTGTTTGGAAAAGTGCAGGGCCAGAAAGGAAGCTGAAATCCCATACATGATCTCCCTAAGTAAGAAGAAAGTGGTGACTGGTCTCTTCTCCCAGGTAGCAAGTGATAGCACAAGAGAAAACAGCCTCAAGCTGCACCACAGGAGGTTTAGACTAGATATTAGGAACAATTTCTTCCCTCAAAGGGCAGTCAGGCATTGGAACAGGCTGCCCAGGGCAGTGGTGGAGTCACCATCCCTGGAAGTGTTCACAAACCGTGTAGATGAGGCCCTTAGTGACATGGTATAGTGGTTGCCTTGGTACTGCTGGGGAGTGGTTGGACTTGATGATCTTAAAGGTCTTTTCCAACCTGGTTGATTCTCTGATTCTATGATTCCATATTCTCTAAGATGTCAGGACTTAGACCCTGTTCAACTGGTAGGACAGTATAGTCAAGTACTCCCTCTCTGGATTTGTCATACTATGATAAAGATGCTTTTGCAGACAGGAGACAGATAGTTACTGTAAAACTTGGTTCTGCCTTAATATAAAGCTACTTTAATAAATCTTTCCTCTCTAAGCACAGTATTTGATGATATGTATGTTTATTTGCTTCAGTTATTTATGGGAAATTAATGCATTCCTCTATTTTTTTTTACTAATGCTAAAGGAGTATTCTGAAGAAAAACATGTACATAAGGGTTAATATTTGTCTCATTTACTGAAATTTGAAGCCTCTCCCTTTCATGAAAGGTATTGTCAATTCAGCATCATTTTTTCATAGCCTGTTGTAAATCTTTGATGACCAGGTCTCCAGGGAGAGAGAGAATAGAAATCATTTAAGACAACATAAGGTATTGTATTCTTCAAACAGACTGACTTCTGCAAAAGCAGAACTCAAAGCACACAGGAGACATGAACCACCCAGTACAGCTGTTTGTTAGATGATGTGTTAAAAGTGTTCGTTGTTGTGTATTGCATAGATTACACAGTTAAAAAACTTCTTGGTTTAGGCCTTCAGAATATTGGGAAAGCTCTTTTAATGCATTCTAAAACATTCATTTGTCCACCTTCTAAAACTTGCACAATTTTATTCCTAGCACTTTTTGCTTCAGCTGAGTCTACATATGTATTAAATACACAAAGATCTCTTTGAGATTGTTTTTGAGTAGAGTATTGCTTTTGTAACGTTAATTATCCATCCCTGATGGCTGTAAGTATTGCAAGAATTCAGCATCACAGTTAAAATAACCAGACCACTTGAATCTGTTAACATTGGACTTCTAAATTGGTTCTGCTACACATTGTTGACTTGCTAGAGCAAATATGAATGCTGCTCTTATGGATGAGATACATGTGAAACCAGCAGAAAGTTATAATTTCAAAGTGGGAATTTTGCAGATTTATCTTAAAGTATTTTATTTCTGAGTTGTCACAGATCTATGTAAAAACTCACCTATTAGACACTAGGAAGAAATTCTTCCCTGTGAGGGTGCTGAGGCCCTGGCACAGGGTGCCCAGAGAAACTGTGGCTGCCCCAGCCCTGGCAGTGTTCAAGGCCAGGTTGGACAGGGCTTGGAGAACCTGGTCTTGTGAAAGCTGTCCCTGCCTGTGGCAGGGGGTTGGAACTGGATGAGCTTTAAGGTTACTTCCATTCCAAACCAGGGTGTGGTTCTCTTTCATTCTCTATCAAAGATCTGCATTTCGGGGAGGGGGGAAGGAAAAAAAAAAAGAAGAAGTACTTGATTTTTTGGAAAAAATGACACAAATTTCACTTCCAGTTGTGATTGTCAGTGTGACTCAGATGTGTTGCTACTGAGACCCAGACTGAAAGAGAATAAAAAGACGGAAGTGTTGCCCAAAGACCCCAAATTTCACATACTAAGTTACATCTAGAAATGGAAGTCAGGGCAGATTGCATCTGGTTTGACATGCAAAAGGCCACTGCACTGCAGCTGGCCAAAAATAAATTCATAAAAGAAGAACAGATGGGAAATTCCACACTCTACAAAGTTTAAGTGGCCTGATATAGTACAGGATAATGCTCCAATGCGAGATCTTTAAAGTCTGTAACAGCTTTCTGGTTTTAGACATAGAAGTTGCCTTTTTTTTTTCCTTCCTTATTTTTTTCCTTCTTTTTTTCCTTCCTTTTTTTTTTTTTTCCCCAATTTTTAGTATATTCTAGTAGCGCTTCCTCAGGAAGTAGGATATCAACTTCAATGCACTGCTAACTAGCAGGACACTGTATTTCTGCATCTCAGGTGAGAGGGCACTTCATTTTTGAACCTCATAGTCATTTATATCGTCTTCCAAGTTAGTTAGGGCTTAGTGATTAGCCATGGAATTGGGTGGTAAGAGTATGTGTTGCTAATTTAGTTCTAAGACCTCTGCTAAGAATTTAGAAGTCAATTTTGATTCTTGATCAGAGTGAAACTTGTGAGATGGTAAACTGATTTCCAAGCTCTTCATTTTAGTCCTTTGTCTTCTAAGCTCTGGGGTTGGGTTTTCCAGCTTTGTGCACTAGAATTCCACATTTATTGTTTGTAATGAAAGGTGAGATCATTATACACCACACACACAGTCAGGAGAATCAAGATTCCCATTGGTAAGAGTGGTTAGTTTGTGGCTTTTAAACTGTGCTGAAGTGTTGATTTGGTTTGAGCATGGCTCCCGCGCCAGCTTTGTAACACAGCTGAGTACAAGGCTGCGATGGGGAAAGCTATTGACCTTCGCATCCTTCCATCTGCCAAAGGAAGGAGGCCAGCAGGGGTTAGAGGAGGTGGATGATGCCCTGGGTTTCTGCAGCCAGCCTGTGTTTATTCAAAACGGATCAGATGGACTGTTGAAAATGCTTGTCACCCTCTAAATTGCAACTACTTCCTTAGCTTCATTTCCTATCTTTCTTCAATATATGTGTTGTGTAAAAAAAGATACTAATGCCATCTAGCTCCTCATCAGAATCTTTTTTCTATATGCAATTTGTAAGGTTGAAAGTTGGGCATTGGAGGACTTCAAGTACTGGTCATCACTGATTAAAGCACTATTAATTGCAACTGAACTTACATGTATGCCCCAAATTAGGATATTGTCACTCCATGTCAAAAGCAGCTGGTTTCCAAAGGCAGGTCCACAATGTCATGTGAAAAATAGTGAGCAAAAGTTAAAGAATTTGTGCTGAAAGATAAGGATTCCTGTACCCAAAGACATACCTGCCTGTATGTACTTCTGCATAGGGTTATGGTCACAGGTCTATTTTCTGGAAATTAACTGTGGTTTGGTTACTGCTTATTATTCTCAGTAGAAGAGAATAAGGGAATATTAAATGGAGTATGTTCTTACTCTAGCAGATAATTTAAACAGTCTCTGAGGTCTTTTTCATGATGAGGAGATATGCTCTTTCTTTAATCCAATGAGTCCAATGTCCTGATGTAAACTAGAGCCTTCTAACTTAATAATAACTATTGAAGGGAATATAAAATCTTGATGGTCTGATTTAATACTGGAACTGCTCACAAATTAATTTGTTCCCACCTTCATCCATTTTCCCCTGTATTTTCAGAGAGGTATCCAATGAAAATGTTCCTAGACTTCATTCATGAGGGCTTTTCAAAATCGGAGTATATTATCCTTTGCTGAAAATATTGTGGGCAGAAACAAATAGGGGAAATTTTGGGAAAAGGGGTGTACAAAGAAAAAATATCCCATTTGCTTGAAGAGTTTTGTGTGTTTGTTGTAACCCAGTTTCCCCTCTGATTGAAGTCTTCTTAGGGAAGCTATTCATCTCTTTTTACAAGTTACCTGATAAATAACTTTTTAAAATACAGCTTCTTGTCTCATGCAGTTAATGATCTCTAATGTAAGAGTTGGAATAGGAATCTGGATGGAAAAGTAAGTTTAAGTAGCCATGATACAAAGCTGTTAATGTTATTTTGCTCATTGGTATTTCAGACAGAGATTCATGCCTAAATAGCTGCTCAAGATTTAAGTCAGGGATGATGACTCTGCTTACAGAATTGTCTGGCTACAACTATATTGTGAAAAAGATCAGAAACTACCAACCTATTATATCAGGATGATAAGCAAAATATCATATAGAGATACTGGCAGGCTTCCCAGAAACAACAGGCCCAGACTAAAAAAAACCCCTGCTTTTATGGGAAAAGCTTAGCTAGTTTAGACTCAAGATATCACTGATACAGATAGGTCCTTGCCATTCTTAAGTGGATAATTCACTTTCATCTCGAGGAGCAGATGGGAGATACATATATACCCTACATCTATCCCAGTTTGTAAAGTTATAAAAAAATGAAACTGTAGTGTTGCCTGCTACATTTTCAAAGACTAGAATTTCTTCTTTCCATGTGTGTATTTTACCTTTCATTATGAAGATTTAACATATGCCCAGAAAGTTAACAGCTTTAATCCTCTTCTGGTTCTCATACAGACTTTTCTGATGGCTTAAAATCTGTTTTTATTTCCAGAATAGTAACTTTGGATGAAACTCTTGAGTTTGCATCATGCATACACCAAGTAATTCCACAAGTAATCTTTTAAAAAGCATGCTTCCTATTAACAATTGCACATTGATGATGAAGGTGGAATTTTATACCACTGCAGCAACTCTGAAGCACAGATTTGGTTCTGATCAGGCACTACTCAAGATGTATAGCATATAACTGTGGTATATGAGTGAATAAGATATATTAAAAATAAAAAATGTATTAGTATTGAATTTGTCATGCTACCACTATTGGGCTTAGCCTTCAGACTACCAGCAAGATTTGTATTATCTATGAAATTATTGATCACTTTGAATTGCTTATTGATGAAAGCTGTTTTTGTGTCTGCTTTCGAAATCTTCAGAAGTTCTGAGTGTAGGAAAAGATTATTGCTGGCATCAGTGTTACGCTTGTGTCTCTACTGAGGTGAGGGACTAGCTGTAGGGTGTCAGTTAGCAAGACCAGAGCACAGCAAAGGTTCTGCTCCTCATTTTTAACATGAAAAACAGGGACTGCTTCGTTTTATTCTCTTTAATGAAGTTAATTGTTCAGTACAGATGCTCTGGTCACCTCTTGAACACTAACATGCCTTCCTCCATCCCCAAAGATCCATGCATTTTCACTGCCTCAGAAATCTTCCCATTTAAAAGGCTGCCTGTATCCAGCTGCTGTGAATCCTCAGTGCTTCCACGTAAACCCATGAAATGCAGCTTTCCTGAATGACATAACTGTTCAGCTCTCACTAACCTCTGCAATCCTTTAACTATTACGATTTCAGTAGGAACTGTTTCCTCCTGTGTTTTTACAGTGACCAGAATAGCTTTGAGATGTTAAATGCCAGTATTTCAAAAATGACAATTAGTTTATTAAATAGCTTTTATTTCCAATATTCCCAGTATTTCTTATGTGCTTTCTCAACCTTGTAAATATTACAAATGTGGTACATCAATGTTATTTTTAAAGTAAGATATATATATACCTTATATATATAAGGTAATATGAGAATATATATATAAGGTAATATGAGAAAACGTAAAACTCTTTCTTCTTGAAGGTATTATCTATGTCTTAGTTGTTTTGGGTTTTTTTTTGTTCCTTAGCCCATAATTTTAGCCTTTTAACCTCAGAACAGAAAATAAATGTTATAAATTAATTTGTGTTCTGCAGACAGGAGGGGGTGACAATCTATAACTGGCTTTGGGCTTTTATTAATGTCCTCTTTGTTGAACTCTAAGGGCACAGTTTATTGACAAAAGGCCAAATGTTAGTCAAAGAGCAGGATTTCATGTTGCTTGAAAACAAAGATGAAACTATTATCTTTTCCTGCAAACCAAACGATAACTAAGAAACAATAGGAAAAAAAGAATTACATTCTCTATAAGAAAACAGGGAAAAAATATTTTTTTTTAGGAAAAATAAGGTTGCTTTATTTCTTGAAATCACTATAATGTTCATACCAAGAGAAGAGTATACTATAAGGGAATGGAAACACTTCAGCTTGTACCTATTGTGGTGCTTATGATTTCAGCTGGAGTCGCTGTGTCTGCCCCAATTCACTCCAGCCAACTGCCAAGTCATAAATATGTTACAGCTTTGTTGGCTTTTATTACAACTTCATTGACCTTTATCTCAACACAAAACTTTTAAACTAAGATTAGACATGTTTGGCAGTTTTCCCTTGATATATGTCTGTGGCACTGCAAGTTGGTTTTCAATTTCTTTTAGATATAAAACCAGTGCAAAACGCTGCCAGATGCAGAAATGGAAAATGAAGATTCCATTTACGGAACTGTTAAATCGAGATGACCATTAACATGAGACAATCAACCTTCATCAAGAATGGTATCTTTCAATTCCCTAAGGGAAAGTGAACCAGCTATAGTGGTCAATTATCTCTCCATAATGACCAATTCATTGGTTGTTGACATTTAATTAGAGGTACAAAAGAAAAGCTGTAGTAAAAATTACACAAACAGCAATAATTGGGTTCACTTCATTCTAAAAACAAGACTTAACTGAATGTTAACCTTGCTTTCTTTTTCCTTTAACGTATTAGCTTCATGTAGATTTGTATTGGCAAGTTTCAGCAGATCACAGCTACGTTGTCCCTTTTACTAATCAACCTTCAACAGCAGAAACAATCAGTGATTTTTTTCTCCTTTCTTGTATTTCTTTTTAATCTAAAATTACAGCACATTACAAGTTAGTGGAAAAAACCAAGGTGTTTTTTATTTCAGTTCTATAGAACAATGTAACTTAAGCTTTTCTCACAAAACATAGGACCTACAAATTTCTATACCTTCTATTAATTATGTATTAAACCACTTTTGTAAACAGATCGAGTTTGTTAATTTTTTAACTGCAAATGGTAAGCACATGTATCTGTTACATCTTATGTTTTAGTCAATCTCAGTTGCCTTAAATCTTATACTTTGACTTTTTACCAAGTTGTTGATCTTCTACATTTTGTTGACTTCAGCTGATGATGGATTTATAAAATCAAGTCACAATTTTACATAACAGCTTGTTATCTTTGTCATTATAGTACTGGAAAAATAATGATCTGCTAAAGGTCCTACTGAGACAGATAAAAACCGTACCCACTTAACAGTGAGATTGTTCTAAAGCCTCATATGAAGATCTTTTTTCCGTATAATTAAATAGGAGGAAGTCCTTAATTCTTTAATTAGCCCAGGGGTAAACACATCAGAAATAATTTTAGTCCTGTTTTTATATTGTGCCAAGATTACCTGACGTCCCACAAGCAAACTGCACTCTGCGTCTTGGTGAGCTGTCCATGCTCCTCACAGTCCCTTAAAGATACTCCACTAAAGATATCACCCACATGACACTGGCTTCCCTTCACAAAGCTCAGTGCTCATTTTCTCTTCAGGGGACTGGCTTTCAAGATGAGAGGAAACATGTCTGGTACATCCAGAAAGGCTTTGTCACTAGCACCCTCTGCAGTCACTGACTGAGGAACAAGTTCTGTTGGAGTTTGCTGCATTCTCTCACTATTATTATTTACACTATTATTATTACTAATAATATTAATCATAATATGTTATTGTGGCTGTTCCAGTCCTTTTTTGCTGGGCTAAAATACATTGCATCCATCACTACCTAGCAAAACTGGCCTGAGCAAGGCACACAAGTTGAATACATAATATTAGATGTAAAGAGGTCCCTTAATAAAATCAGGAAAATAACATTTTCTTTTAATGTGCAGGATTTTGATGCTGGTATTATCACATAAGAAATCTATCTTGCAGGTCCAAACAAATGCATTTGTTATATTTCCACATGCTGAATATTAATTTATTTTCTTTAATGTTCTGAGCACCTGAGCCAATCTGCTCTATGGTCCCACTGGGAAAACAGCACAGCTTGGAAAAGGCTGTGGAAGGATGAAAGCAACCTGTTCATTTTCCCACTGATGTGGCTTTGCAGCATCAGGCTTTCTTCATGCTTTTTAAGTGTAGGCTCTAAATGTCTGTAATCTTCTCTTTCTTAATCCAAGTCATTTTGTCCAAGATTGTGTCCAGAGGCCATTTGGAAAGTGGGTTGGAATTGTTCTTGGAGCTGGAACTTTGAAAATGAAGAAATGAACTCTGTAATCATTATAATCAATTTATCATAGTGAGGGACTGCAATGATCCCTGAAGTGTGTGCACTCCACCACTTTTTTTCAATCCCATCCTTTTAATTAGGATCACAGTAATGATGTCTCATGGATTAAAAATGCAAATAAGTGAAATAATTTCTTAGAACAGCAATAGAAATGCATGATGAAATTGACGCTCACAAAGCAAAGTCCAGGGAAGGACTGATGTGTTACAGGGACAGACTTGCCAATCAAGAAGAATATGCATGGAAGAGATCTCAGTTGTACCATAAACAGTAAAAAATGACAGCGGATGTGGTTAATTATTATAACGTAGAAAGAATGGCTTAGTGATTTGAATACTCTTGGGACGTGATTTCTCAATTAAATACACTCCTCAGGTTGCTTCATTGTCACTTTGAAATGTCATTGGTTTTAATCCAAATATTAATTATTCAGGGATAACACTTTGATCAACAAAGTCTGGAAGATAATGCCTTAAACCCAGGAAGGTTCTTCTCTTTGCTTGAACCTGTCCAGTTGCCCAGCATGTCTCTGGGCACTACAGTTACTCTGTGCTATATCAAGTCATGCAGTTGTAGAGGTTAACCTTCAGCAACCCTAAATATTAAAGTGTCCTTTCAAGAAAAAAGCTTTTATTCAATACTCAGAATTTATACGACTTTGACAGTCTTTTCTGAACTTAAAATAAAAGTCCAGAGGATCATTTAAACATAAATGTAAAGTGATAATGTTCAAAACTGGTCAGACACTGTTTTGTTAATTCATAAGATACCAAAATTAATATTGAACAGGTTACCTGGAAATTTATTAGAGAAAAGCAAAACTAAATGCAACAGAAATAGTGGTAATTGTAGTTCAGAGTAGTGAAAATGTGTGGTTTTCTCTTTCAATTGCCATTTGTATAAATACTCTGTACAGTCAGAAACGGAACATAGAATTTGAAAATAAACAGGAAATTTTTTAATGGGTATTTCTTATTTTGGGTAATATATGGTTTTAGAGTTGCACCTTGGCGAACATGTTATCATCAACAGGGCTTACTCAAAATTCTTCTCCATTTAGTATCAAACACATACACGTTATCATGACGATTTGGGATAAAACCAAATGAAACTGTGGTGATTCTCTCCAAATAAGTTTGAGATTTCCAAATGGAATGCTAAGTAGCAGCTTGGAAAGAATTTTTCCAGGACAAATCCTGTTAGAAGTTATTTATTTTTATTTTTTCTAGAAAGAAGTGCAAAAATGATTTTTTAGGTAGGTTGAGGTATTCTATAAAACACTAATTTTTTAACTAGCTGATGTTCATGAAGAGGGCATAACTCGTAGATAATATGCATATTCATGTCCGGTGTCATGCTCACTGGACCAATCTGTAAAGTGAAAATAACACTTTTGTCTGGTCAATTCAGCTAATTAAGGAAATTAGAGGTATTAAGTATCTGTTCTGCTTTAAACAGGTATTTCTTATGAAATAAACAGGTATTAACGCAGGTATCATCTGTCTCACCTGAAGGTGTGTGACAAAATGATATTCCAAAAGATATGGAATTAAAATTTTAATTTTTGCCTGCTTTTTTTTGTACTCTTATCATCTGCTTTTAATAAGAACAGAGTGCTATAAATAGGTCAAAAGTGGTGATTACCCTACTGCAGTCAGCATTGGGGTTGCCTCACTCTGAACGCTGCTTGCAGTTCTGGGCCGCACAGTTCAAGAAGATGTGAAGGTTGTTGCATGCATTCAGTGGAGGGCAACAAAGCTGGTGAAAGGCTGGAAGGAATGTCCTATGTGGAGAGGCCAAGGACTTGTCTCATTTGGAGGAAAGGAGGCTGAGTGGCGACCTCATTGCTCCCTACAGGGGAAGTGGAGAGGGAGGTGATAATCCCTTCTCCCTGGTATCCAGTGATAAGATGCATGAGAGTGGTTTAAAGCTGCACCAGGGGAGGTTTAGACTGGACATTAGGAAGCATTTATTTACAGAGAGGGTGGTCAAACACTGGAACAGGCTTCCTGGAAGGTGGTTGATGCCCCAAGCCTGCCAGTATTTAAGAGGCTTTTGGATAATGCCTCCAAAGTGCTTTGTCTTCTGGATCATGCTTCAACTTCTGATCAGCTCTGAAGTGGTCAGGCAGTTGGACTAGATGATCATTGTAGGTCACTTTCAACTGAAATAGTCCCTTCTCTGCTCTGCTCAGCTCTATTCAATACAAATTTCAAAACCATTGAAATCAAAACCAGGTTAATTTTCATTATTCTGTCTTTGTACGGAAAAGTAAATCAACATTCATGTGTTGATACACCAACGTATTACATCATGTTGTAACATGTTACAATCAGGTAAATGATTTTCTTGATTTCAGAAAACGTTTTGTGTAGATTTAAGGTGAGTTCTGAATACAAGGCAAGTAATTAGCTTCTGCTAATTGGGGAAACATGAACATGAGCTACTTATATACTAGCTCATCAACAATCAGCTAGCATCCACTGCTGGAAAATGAAATCTGGTGACGCTTGCATCAGATTGCATCATCTTATGGTGAGGTGAGATTATAGAGATCACAAAGGAAAAACAAAGACAAAGCAGCTACTGACAAAAAGGGTCATGATTGAGTTTATGATTATCCTGTAATTGTACTATCCCTTTTCTTCAACAGAAAAACAGCTATTGAAAAAGCTGTGTCAAATGTGACAACATTGCAGGTAGTTGCTGTCCTCCATAGCTGACTTTATTTCATCAGAAAGTACATCTTCAGTATAATATGGTTAGTAAAATAGATACGTCTCAAAAAACCAGTACCACAGTGTTGGCAAACAGCCTAGCAAAAATACAATTATCCATACTGCCTGGTTTCACCCTGTTTAAAACATTGTCTGATACCCTGGAAACAAAGTATTCGATGCTTAGCAGTCAATTCTCCTCTTCTAGGTGTCATATAGAATAACCAAGTCAGAGAAAAGCTTAGTGACAGAAAGACTGAGCAGCTAGTTCAGACAGATTGAAACAAATAGTTTGCACATGCCATGGCATTTAAAATGAACATGCCATTTAAAAATGAATACTGACACAGCCCCAAACTGCTAAGTCTAGTTCTCTAATGATACCTACCTACATACCTGTAATAATTTTTACCCTAGTACAGCCCTCAGATTACTGTCCCTTATTGATTTTTCAGGTAAGGAGCCATAAAGTTGCAACAAGAAGTCCAAGGGCAATCAAAAGAGACTTCAGGGCCGTGAGACAACTGGTGAGGGGATCAGGACCACAAATAGTGTTCTCTATCCTTCCAGTTTCAGGGAATGATGAGGGAAGAAACAGGAAGACTCAGCAGATCAGTACATGGCTCTGAGCCTGGTGTTACCAGCAGAATTTTGGGTTTTTTCATGATGGGTGGGTTTACATGACACCAGGCCTGCTGGTAACAGATGGGGTAGACCTCTCTCAAAGGGGAAAAGGATCGTTGCAAAGAACTTAAAGGGAAAAGAATCTTTGCAAATAATTTAGAAGGGAGACGTAGTGACAAAGGATAAGGAAATGGCTGAGGCACTTAATTCCTTCTTTGCATTGGTCCTTAATAGTAGGAACAGCTGTTCTCCTGGAGAAACTGGCTGCTTATGGCTTGGATGAGTGTACTCTTTGCTGGGTAAAAGACTATCTGGATGGCCAAGCCCAAACAGTCATGATGAATCCATTAAATGCAGTTGGGGGATTTAATATCTGTTTAATATCTTTATCAATGATTGGATGAGGGGATGGAGTGCACCTTCAGCAAATTAGCAGATGACACCAAGTTGGGTGGGAGTGTTGATCAGCTGAAGGATAGGGAGGCTTTACAGAGGGATCTGGACAGCTGGATCAATGGGCTGTGGCCACTGGTATGACATTCAGCAAGGCAAAGTGCCAGGTCCTGCATTTGGGCCACACCAACACCATGCAATGCTTCAGGCTTGGGGAAGAGTGGCTGGAACGCTCCTCAGTGGAAAAAGACCTAGGGGTGCTGATTGATGGAGCTGAACATGAACCCACTTGTGTCCAGGCAGCCAAGAAGGCCAGCAGCATCCTGGCCTGTTTCAGCACCAGTGTGGCAGCAGGGCCAGGGCAGTGAATATCCCCCTGTACTGAGGACTGGTGAGACTGCATCTTGAATCCTGTGTTCAGTTCTGGGCCCCTCACTACAAAAGAGACATTGAGGTGCTGGAGTGGGTCCAGAGAAGGGCAACGGAGCTGGTGAGGGGCCTGGAGCACAAGTGTGATGGGGAACGGCTGAGGGACCTGGGGTGGGGTTTAGTGTGGAGAAGAGAAGACTCGTGGGACTTTATTGCTTTCTACAACTACCTGAAAGGAGGTTGTAGCAAGGTGTGTGTTGGTCTCTTCTCCCAAGTGACAAGCAGTAAGACGAGGAAATGGCCGCAGGTTCTGCCAGGGGCAGTTTAAACTGGATATTAGGGAAAATTTCTTCACCAAAAGGTTTGTCAAACATTGGAACGGGCTGCTCAGGACAGTGATGAAGTCACCATCCCTGAATGCGTAGATGTGGTGGTTAGGGTCATGGTTTAGTGGTGGACTTGGCAGTGCTGGGTTTGCAGTTGTCTTTTCCAAGCTAGACAAGCTATTACATGGTGCTCAAGGTATTCCAGGCATCTAGATTTTTTCCCTTTGATTTTGGTCTTTGGAGGAAATCCACACTGGCAGGAAGGGCTGCACATGTGCATCTTTTTGCAAGGAATTCATCTCCATTCTTCAATACACACATTTGCTGAAGAAACCAGAGTTCTTTAGTTGGTTTTGCATTTTTAAAAGACAGTTCACAGAGGATATAGCATAGGGAAAGGCATGCCACTGATTTAAGGAATCACGGAAAACAGGCAATATTTTCATGTGGTGACAGCACATCAGCTGGAACCAAATATAGCTTTGATATAATTGCTGGTTCCATTTACTCCTCTGAATGAAGCTCTATCATTTAGGTGATGTTGACCAGCGAAATGTATAATTACTGTAATCGATCAGGATGTTAAAAAATTAGAAAATGTCCTCTCCATGTATATATTTGGAGTATGTTTTTTCCCGTTGTGTAATTACCATTAGCGGGTCCAGGCAGGCTCCTCGGATGATGCACAAATAATTTCTCCTAGAACAATTTACAAACAGAGGAACTGAATGTCCTCATCTTAAATAGGTGCAGACTACTGGCAAAAGCTGTACCCTGATTAATCACAGGTTTCGCTGAGCAAACTCCGTTCTGAACAGCTTGAAGTAGTGCTTAGAAATCAGAGGATGGGTCAGAACAACAGGCAGGAGGGAAGGAGGGAAGCAAGGAAGGGAGTGAAGGAGGGAGGGAGGAAGGAAAGAAAGAAGGAAAGCAGGAAAGAAGAGAGGTATTAAAGGACAGAGAGAAGAGCTTATTTCTTGATATCTTGAGATCCATCTTACTGATCTCCTGGGAGACTGAAAAAAAGCTAGAACAGGATCTTAAAGGACAGATGGCATAGCATAACTGCTGAAACTGTGTTCTGATTTCTCTGATTCAGCCTTTGCCCCATGTGTGTTGATCTGAGAAGTCATGGGCTGCAGTTTAACTCTCCTCATTTTGTCATGAACATGCATTTCCAAGTGGTTTTTGAGGAAACTGTGACCAGCACAAGTTTAAATATAAAATTAAGATGTAATCACTGAATATTCATTAATATTTCTGTCCTCAAATAGCTCTGTTGGTATTGTGGATTCATAGTCAGTCATTGTCAGGGGTAAAAGTCAGGAGATGATCTTCACAATTCACATTTGCAATCAAACTGGCCTCAAATTAGATGTGACTTTTCATGTCTGGAAGGAATGTTTGGCTGCATCCCCAGCAGTGTGAGCAGCAGGTTGAGGGAGGGGATTCTCCCCCTTTGCTCAGCTCTGGTGATACTGTGAAAACCAGTTTTTTACAGGGGAGGACTGCCCCTGCAGTTCTGTGTCCAGCTGTGGGGCAACAACACAAGAGGGATATGGAGCTGTTGGAGCGAGTCCTGAGGAGGCCATGAAGATGCTACAAGAGCTGGAGCACCTCTGCTCTGGAGAGAGGCTGAGAGAGCTGGGCTCAATCAGCCTGGAGAAGAGAAGGCTCTGAGGAGACCTTAGAGCAGCTTCCAGTGCCTAAAGGGGCTGACAAGAAAGCTCAAGAGGGGCTTTTGACAAGGGCCTGTAGGGAGAGGACAAGGGGGAATGGGTTCAAACTTAAATATGGGAGATTTAGGTTGGATATAAGGAAGGAATTCTTCCCTGTGAGGGTGGTGAGGCCCTGGCACAGGTTGCCCAGAGAAGCTGTGGCTGCCCCATCCCTGTCAGTGTTCAAGGCCAGGTTGGACAGGGCTTGGAGCAAGCTGCTTTAGTGGAAGATGGCCCTACCCATGGCAGGGAGTTGGAACTAGGTGAGAGTTAAGGTCCCTTCCAACTCAAACCAGTCTGTGATTCTATGACGTGTACATGTAAAGGTCAGAGAAAAGTACTCTTTTTAAGGGTAGCTAGAGGCATCAAGCATATGATATTTTGCATCATTCAAATGACATATTTTTCTTATCTATTTCTACTCAAAACTGTGACTCCAGTTCATTCAGTTCAGTGGAAGACACAAAGTTGAGTCTGTAACAGGATAGTTTCTGTTGAAAGTGCCTGTCTTGATGTTATGTTTTCCAGAATAGTTAAGAAGTAGAACAGCTTGTGTGGTAGCGAGCTCAAGTAAATGCTGTAAACATGTTTTCTGTAATTGAATCTTATTAGCTTTAATTCATATTCTACATAATTAAGTAATTCTTTTTTCAGAATGTTGTCATATCAGTCAAAATAATCTATTTTTAATGAGTGTCAAAGCAAAATGAATCTAAAACTTGTTTATATAACTCAGCAAACTGTTTTGTTTTGTGTCAGGGTTTTTTTTCACCTTTTTTTTTGGAAGAGGATTTATCTTGACTGGAAAATAGTAGTTTGAAATAAAGACTCTTGCTTTGACGTGAGTTTGAGTGACTTTTCTGACTACAAGGGAAGCTGTAGTCACGCAACATGCACTGAAAGCTTTTCAAGGTGCTAAAAGTAATGGTTATGTGAACTAGAGAGATCATGCTTGAATTATTCCATACAAAAATCCAGATCACATTGCTTTTTTACAAAGTCAGCATTTGTCTTTTAATCTTCCCATTTTCTGTCATCCAGCTCAGCCTTTGTTTAAAATAAAAATCATTCTAGCCATTAAATCCACTGAAACAGCCTGTACCACCATACTTAAGAGTTCATGACTCTAAAGCTAGTAACAGCAGAGTCAGCTGAAAGCCTTAGCTTGGCATTAAACGCATTATGTTTGCAAAAGTCACTTGCCAATAACCAAAACCTTTCTTTGGGATACATGACTGGGAACCAGTCTGAGAAAGAACAGCCTGTGTTCACTGTTTAGTCAATGCTAATCAGGTTACAGTGTTCTCTTGATGCTTGCTTGTGAACTCTGAATATTTGGCTCAGCTGCGATTTGGTGTATATTTCTCATTCAGCCTCTGTAAAGCCAAGGACTTGAACATCAAACTCCTCGTGTAGGATGTGGAGTAAATCTTGCATGTATCAGAGCTTCTCTTGGGAAATCCAGTGGCTGCTTTTCACTGAAGCACTGACTGGGTGTATTTCAGTGCTTCTGAAATAGAATGTCATATAATTTCACTTATAATTCCAGTTCATGTCTTAGCCTTTCATTATTTATATGGGATGATACATATTTTTAACTGGAAACTCCATTAAAAGAATCTCTTCATAGGTGAAGACTTGTGATTTGCTTTTTTTTTAGCCAACTCTAATCTCCATTTCTTTTTTGTGTGTGTCTTAAAACAATCAAGAAGGAGCTCAGCTGAAAATGTGGTGAGAAATTCTGAACATCTACACAAATTACTCTGAATGACATTTTTGCATGTGCCTCCAAATGCAGGGAGCTTGGCCAGATGACATAGAGCATAAAAATCACTGCCCTGAAACCTTTTTGACATGGTACCTCACTATATGGAAATGCTGGGATTTAACATGTTTGGCAATGGCGGGCAATTACTCATTAATATGCCTGCATACTAAACAGTCTGTAGTATGCAGTGCATACTAAACACTCTGGCTTGCTGACAGGGCTATATTCATACAAAATGGGAGTCTTGAGATAATTACAGTTTTGTGTCTGGAATGGAGAAGCGTGTGGAATAGATCTTTACGTTGACAGCCAAAGAAGAAACGATTTTCTCCTTTACATGCGTATTTAATCTTAATAAATGGACAGTCAGTGGATTTAAGATGGTCTGTTGAACTATGTACAGTATTTAGAATGTGTAATTGGGCTCTTGCCAGTATAGAAACATATTTTATATTGTTACAAGACTGAGGTTTTGAAAATAATATGTAAAAACTTGGATAGCAATGGAAAAAGTTGCATAAGCTTTTACATGGAAAACTTTATCCTAAGAAATCATAGGGTGATCATACACTGGTTTGGGCTGGAAGGGACCTGAAAGCTCATCCAGTTCCAACCCCCCGCCACAGGCAGAGACACCTTCCACTAGACCAGGTTGCTCCAAGCCCCATCCAACCTGTACCTTGAACACTGCCAGGGATGGGGCAACCACAGCTTCTCCGGGCAACCTGTGCCAGGGCCTCACCACTCTCACAGGGAAGAATTTCTTCCTAATGTCCCATCTCAATCTCCCCTCTGTCAGGTTAAAGCCATTCCCCCTTGTCCTGTTCCTACAGGCCCTTGTCAAAAGCACCTCTCCAGATTTCTTGTCAGCCCCTTTTAGGCACTGGAAGCTGCTCTAAGGTCTCCTTGGAGCCTTCTCTTCTCCAAGCTGAACAAGCCCAGCTCTCCCAGCCTGTCTTGAGCAGAGGTGCTCCAGCCCTTAGAACATCTCTGCAGCCTCCTCTGGACTTGCTCCAACAGCTCCTCATCACTCAGTAAATATATAAAATTTTTCTTTTTTTTTTTTTTTTTTTTTAAAATAAATCAGGAGGGCAAAAAACCCCACAGGTAAATGCAGAGATGGAAGAAAAGAGTCGGCAGCTTTGCTGTAAAATCAGCAGAGTTAATGTTGGCAGGAAGTTCTTGATACTTTTCCCTTTTAATTATGGGATACATTTTCTCATTAAGCTTCTCTATTTAAAGCTAACTATAATTGGCTTACATATTAAAAATAGCCATGACAAACACAGATTAGGATGCATGTTTGTATGGATGAGTACTTGAGAACCAAAGCTCTTGCTGAGAGTAACTCGATGAAGGGAATAATTGAGCCGCCTTTGTTACAGGTGAGGATGAAACCCACTTCATTTCTTCTCACAGAGCTATAGGATGGTTTGGGTTGGAAAAGTTTAAAGCCATTAAGCTCATATTGCTCACAGAGTGTCTAAGCAGAAGCCCTCTCTAGCTAAGTGTACCGAGGTATAGTTAGGGTCAGAGGGCTGTGGCATGGAATAAAGCTGTTTATCTGATTTGTTTTACTGTTAGAAATGGCCATTGATTTATGGTGTTTGGTTGTAACAGGAGGTTTGGGAGGCTGGTGGATCTGCCTTCTGCCCTGCTTTCTGTGGGACACGTTCTCAGCCCTGCGGCCAGACCTCTTGGGTTCTCACTGCCCAATTACTTTCCTCCTAGTTGCTCATAAGCCCATGGTTTTAGCCAGCAACCTCATGGTCCCTTCTCTGCAACCTCTGCCTAAGTTAACATTGTGGCGGTGCGTGCCAAACAGATGAGGATAAGGCATAGTCCTAAGCTCTTCTGTGATCTTACTATCATTTGCTGTTCCTCTGGGCTGTGGACACCATGACTAAGTGGGCATGAGCAGGCAGTGTTTTAAAGGTATGCCTGGGACAAAAACAGGCTGGTGATTTGACCAAGATGTCCTAAAAGCCTTGGCACACACCTTTGTTAGAGCTTGCTTTTCTTCACTACCTCTGGGGAGGTCTTTCTTTTTTCCATCTGTCACGTAAAAAAGAAAGAACTAACTCCAAGAGAAACCTTGTATTGCACTAACAATGTCCTGAGGACCAGGAAGATTTTTAGCTAATTAAATCCAAATGGGTGCCTAAAATCCCATTCCTTTCAATGGTAGGTGCCTGAATTAGAGTGATGCTATTGAATATCTGTGTAGGGCCATCCCTCCTTGTTTACATGTAGGTAGTGGTCACTGTGACCTTTATAAAATGAGCTGTTTGCGTTCAGTCTGGTAATAGCAGTCTGCTTGTATTGATTTGTTTATTTGAGTTACTATATTTGTGTTGCTGTGCAGTATTATGTAAATTGTGTTTCCTTTGAGTATGATGGGTAGCACAGGTTTGAGTCTAGTTGTGAAACCACTTATTCTCCATTTATTTCCTCCACAAAAATTGTTTCTTGCTCATTTAACCACCCACATGGATCTTTTTACCCAGGAAAATAATTCACTGTGATTACCAAGTTTTCCTTTTAAAAAATGAATATTCTTTAGTCAGTGAGAATGTACGGGCATTGCCTATACGTTTCTTCATATAAAGACTTCCAAACCCCCAAATTTGTTTCAGAAATAATGCAAGATTTCAAGAAGCAACCACAGTGTTTTCCAGGAGCATCACTCACCAAGTCCAAGCGCTTAGTAGCAATGATGTCTAGCTAGGATGTTCTAATTCTCACACCATCTGCAAACTGAATGTATGATTTGTATGCATAAAGAAACATACTTAATCACAACAATCTACATCAGCAATGAATCACAGTTAAAAGTATAATCGCCCTTTTGATTTTAGTATCAAAATATTCTTAGGGGTTTTTATGTGACAAGTATCTGATGACAGCTATTTAGATTGGAAATTCCCTGCCTGTTCAGAATAATGCTCTCTAAGTAGTCTTTTTTCTTTTTAAATCGATGGAAATTAGGAGAATATTGATCACCTGCCCGTCTGTGTTATTAAATTCACAGTTCAAATGAATAAATTCATGTGCGTATGTATATTTGCTTTGGGTTTTAGATCAGTCTGATTTTAGAATAGCAAAATCGTGTCAGACTTCATCTTGATACTTTATGTACCTCAGATGAACATCAGTTTTTTATAGAGCAGGTGAAGGGGTAATGCAGATAAAGGTAGTGTAATAGGAGGAGTGGCTGCAACCTTTTATTCAATAAAAATTTACCAGTTGGACACTGCTGCAGAGGTATAGTATGTAAAACAACTTAAACATCAGCTACAACCCCTTAACCTTAAGAGTGTATTTATTGACCACAAAAATATACTTGAGTGTTTGAAACCACAACCAACCTATTGCTGACCACATTCTTTTTTAATAATTGCATTGATCTGTATTTAAAAATAATTTCCTGATTGTTTGTGGGTGCCCAGTCTGATATACCTCAACCCTGGTGTTTAGGAACACAAAGTCATAGAATCATACAATGGTTTGGGTTAGAAAGGACCTTAAAGCTTATCTAGATCCAACCCCATGCCACTGGCAGGGACACCTTCCACTAGAGCAGGTTGCTCCAAGCCCCGTCCAACCTGGCCTTGAGCACTGCCCAGGATGGGACAGCCACAGTTTCTCTGGGCAACCTCTCCCAGTGCCTCACCATGCTCACAGGGAAGAACTTCCTAACATCTAATCTGAATTTCCCCTCTATCAGTTTAAAACCATTCCCAGTCACTTCAGGTCACTGTAAAACAAAGTGGGTTTGAGGCAAGAAATTAGCAGCTCTATACTGAGCTCTTAGCATTAACTACAGTGTTAATATTTCAGCCAGTGCCCCGTGTGTGTTTGTAACCTTTAAAAAAATAGTGTTATATCCTGAATTCTCTGCTCCACTCAGGCTTGGATTCTTCAACCATGGCCAGTGCAGGAATGTTCTCAAAGGTTTATACACATGGAAATCTTACAGAGGTTATTCTTAACCTGGTTGTACACTAGGTGACAGCAGGAAACATTACATTTTCAGACAACCTCAATTAATGTGTAAAATTTCACACAATATACTGAAATGCAAGACAGAAAGACAGAATGAATGAATGAATGAAGGGTGAATGATTTAGACAGCCACATCTCTAAATATGGAAAAGTTCACCTGAGAAATACATCAAATTAAACAGAAGAGGTGAAGAGTGGAACCAGAACTTGAAGATAAGCTAACCATATCTTTCTGGCACCATACAGACTTCAATTATCATTTTCATTAATTGCACAGCTTTGCATCCAGTCATCAAGCCCCTGAACCTCTATAATTGGTTATGCTCTGAAGAGCTCTAATGACCTGGAGCTTTATGCTATGCTTTTGTATTTTGTACAAATACTTATGCACAATGCAGTAACTAAATAATTGTTCTAATTTTGCAAAATGAAGGGTGTTTCCTACTTAGGAACTTGGAAGCTTAAATACTTCATAGAATCATAGAATAGTTTGGGTTAGAAGAGCTTAAAAGGTTGAGGCTTCAAAGGTCATCCTGGTTTTGTCTTTTCAAATTCTATTAAAGTACCAGTCCCTTCACATTCAGTTCTTTCCAGAGAACTCTTTTTTCCCCTCCTCATTAAACTTTCAAGTGTAGCTCCACAAGCCTTTACAGTGTAGTTTTTCATTGAGTTTCCATGCATTTTCCAGAGATGTTTCCACCAGACTTCATGTTCAATAAAATTAAATAGGTTTTTAGGTTACTGGAAAACAAGCATCTGTAAAGAAGGTGTGAGTGGGTGGTTTTTGTTTTGGTTTGTTGTTAAATAGGATACAATTTGCCAGCCCCAAATAAGATGTTAAGTCTTCTAGCAGAAGTATCAGCCTAATCACATGGAACTCTTGAAATGTGTGACCTTTTGGAATCAGCTTTGTAAAAGTGTATCCCCCAAGACTAGGGCAATACAGCGCTCCCCATGGTTCCCTATCCCAAAGAACAACAGACTAATCTGAAAAGGGTGTGAAGAGAACCCAGCTTGATTAGGTTTGTTCCCAGACTAATCACTGAACTGTAGCAGGGATGCAAGAACTGGGAATGCCACAATTCATTATTCATAACACACATCCCTCTACTTACTAGGTCTTGAATACAAACATTACAAGAAATCCAGCTCTCCTTCAGCTGGCTGGCTTCCAAGGCCATTCCCTTGTACCTCAGAATGCAGGTTTGGCAAGAGACTAACATAAAGATTCTGTGATTAGTTTTACAGTAGTAGATGTGCTCTATTTTCTGATGATACACATAGAGAATTTTAAAATAAACCTTTCAAACTTCTAAAATTTCAGTGGTCTCCTGGCTTGTTAGACCAATTGAAGATAGAAAAGCTTGCCTTTGGATCTGGGAAGTCCATAGTAAACTGGAAGTTATAAGGCTTGTGCTTCGAATGCACTCTAAATTAGAGAATAAACCAAAACTTCTGCTTAATGCTGCTTTGAAATCCTCATTGCTAACCAGCCCCTTCTCAGTGAAAAAAATTACTCTTCCTTTTTATAAGAGGAGAGAACTGAAAGGTCTTTAAAGTCTGAGAAGCTGAGCTGCAAACTGCCATTAATGTTTTCACACCTGATTGCAAGCCACTGAAGTCAATGCTGTTCTACTGACAAAGCAGTGTCAGCCTGTCAGTTTGGGGTTTAATTCCAGCCTTTCAGAGCTGCTGTCTTGGAGTGTAGAGAAGTTAAGTAAGAACCACTGACTCTCTTCCAAGTTTCCTGGGTTTGCAGTGAAAGATTTCTCACACTGCTATAGCTGGTGAAGGGAATCTTGTGTGCTTCATCTTTTACCATGATTCCTGCATGCTTGAACAGTTTCTGTATTTAGAAAGGTGGGTTGCTTTTCATATTTTTCAGGTCCATTCACAGCTGCCAAGAAGAATGGGCAACCTGATCTAGTTGGAGATGTCCTTGCTTATTGTAGGGGGGTTGGAACTACATGACCTTTGAAGGTCCCTTCCAACCCAAACCATTCTATGATTCTAATGCCAGCTTGAGGCTGCAAAGTTTTATTACTCTCTTTGCATCTCTAAATAAAATCTGTATTAAGACTATCAGCTAATTTGTAGCTGCTCTGGCAGGCTGTAATGACTTTTTTGGACATTGTTGATAGGAAGTAGAGTGAAGTGGCTAAAGCTGAGTGAGATAGAAAGCTGCAAATCCCGCTAATGTCCTAAGTGGCAGGGATGTTATTGCTCTCTTCAACTATCTGAAAGGAGGATGAGGCCAGGAGGTGGCTGGTCTCTTCTCCCGAGGAACAAGTGATAGGACAAAAGGAAACTACTTCAAGCTTCACCAGGGGAGGTTTAGACTGGATATTAGGAACAATTTCTTCCCCAAAAGGGTGGTGAAGCATTGGGACAGGCTGCCCAGGGCAGTGGTGGAGTCACTGTCGCTGGAAGTGTTCACAAACTGTGTAGACAAGGCTCTCAGTGACATGGTTTAGTGGTGGCCTTGGCAGTGCTGGGGGAGCGGTTGGATTTGATGATCTTAAAGGTCTTGTACAACCTTGCTGATTCTATGATTCTATTTGAATTAGACTTTTGATTTTAAATATATTTGTCATCTTTGTCAACAAAGGTAAAATTTTATGGATAAGACATGCTTCCTTCTCTCCAATTTCCACTCAGTCTCACAGATGTATCCCTTTAATCTGGGCAAGGTTCTGTCCATCAGTTCCATATGCCCCTTTCAAAAATCAGTCTAAAATCTACTGGTAGTCAGGGCTTCTCTCTGGTTCCCATGGAGTTTTTCTAAGTGTTTTCATAGGTTGATGTTTTGTGGTTTTGGGGTTCAGCTGCTTCTCAGTAGCTTTTCTATATGTAGCCTCGGCAGCCCAGGAAAAACGGATGAACTCCTATTGAGGATTGATGCTTTTGACATGATTTGGGCTGTTTCTCTAATTTGGATGTAACATGGCTTCTGTCAGAAACAGTACTTCGTATGCCAGTTACATGTGTTGGGAATATGAATGCATGCCCGGAATCGAAAGTTTGTCTCAATGTTTTCTTTTTTCTCCATACACTGTTAGCACTTTCAGCTACTACCTGATTCATCTTCTAAACCCTTCTGTGCAAGAAAGAAAAACATATGTGGATTGTCCTTTTTTAATTCCACACAAACCTCTGTGAATTAAGAAGGTGGATAAATAATTAAAGCTACACTGCAGACTCTGTTACAAGAACCTGACAAAATCCAAACCTGCATGGTCTCTCCCCCAACTAGTATTCCTGTAAAATGAATGCCATTAGTGACCACTGCATTAAATAGTCTTACGGTAGATGGTAACACTTAAAAAAACTACAAGAAATCTTCAGTATACAAGGAGAATGAGTGCTATAAGCTAATATCTTAGATAATACATGGATAACTTGAATACGAGGGTAAAACATTTTCCAAAAGACAGAAAACCTTTTTGTTGGCACCATTAAAGTTACTTCTAAAATATGCTTAATTCAAACTTCCTATTTCTAGCTAAGCTAGAAATGCTGTAGTCTGAGCTCAAATAACACTCAAGGGATATAATAAAGTTGCTCACCAGAAGAGATGTAAAATACCTCCAAATCATGAAAGAAAAAGGTTTCTGGGACTGAGGGCTTTGGAAATGGCGTGTAGTTCTCTATGCAGCTCAATAATTAAGCTACAATTGATGATCATGGTAAGTCTCTGATGGCTTCTTAGATTTCCTGCATGTATATCCAGTTTAAATGAGAACCCAGACCTTTGGCTGGTGTTTTGAAAGAAGTAGCAAATGATTGAGAAGCCTTTGGAGTCTAACTCCTATTTACATATATTCTGTTGATTTAAAGTTTACAATTTGTCATAGTATTTAGTGCTTTAGTTTCCCTCTGGTATTAGTTTCAGTTACATTCAGCATGTATTTCTTCGTGCTGGCTGCCACTAGAAGAATATAATTGAATTCTCATTTTTTATCAACACCTGGGATATTGCACAGTATTCTATGCCTAATATTTTGTCTTGAGAATAGTAACAAGAATGTGAATATACAGCAGTCAAAACAGTTCATTTGAAGACATTTGTGAGCCTTCCAGCAATGATATTGTTTGCACACATCAGAAACCTTTCCATCTGGGGGTTTTCTTCTGGCCACTTCTTTGGATCCTTCATTTTATGTCAAGGGGGCTTGTTGTTGTTCTTGTATAATTTCTTGGAAGAATGGTGAATTAAAAGCTGAGTCATCATTATTTGATGTAAAAAGATTGCGGAGGATATTAAGATACATGAAGGATTTAAACATTAAAAGAATTCTTTAATAGTCCTACTATATGTCTGTCCAGTGAAAACATGTGATCCTCTCAGTCTGGGAAGGACTGTGGAACTATTTCAAAGTATGAAACAAATGAGAGTGCACAGACACCATCAATGACATCTCATTTTAAACATCTGAAAGTTTAAATGTGTATTTCTTCTGTGTGCTAGGGGTTTAGCTATACAGATTTTACATAATGGAAAGGGGCAATCTAAGCAGGGTGGGATTTGGACAAAACTTTTATCAGATGGTCTTTTGTTCCCCCCCACAGTCAAGCTAAAACAAGTAAAATTAATGGATAAAAATCTTCACTTTGCCTTTACTGCTATAATTCATTATTGTTTTCAAAAATGCAAATACTGAAGAGAGTTTTGACCAATATCAAAAGCAAGTTCATTACTGAACAAACACTTCTGTATCAATAATAAGTAGTTAGCAACATGATAGCAATGCCAGTGAAGAAAATTCTAGCTTTGATTGCTGTATTTCTAGCTAAAATCTGAAAATCTGTTCATGAAAATCACAGTGTATGTGCTTTGGATGCTTTTAGATGATTTAGATATGGAAAATGATTACTGTTTGAATGGAGCAGAAGATTAAAGTCAGAGATAAATTCCCTTTAAATCTCAAAGGAATAATCTTAACAACCAGAACTAAGTCTACTCTCAGGTAACAATTTTTGCTGAGACAATGTTGAAATGCCAGATATCTAACACAAATTTGGATCTCAAGAACACACAAGCTGGAATTCCTGGTATTGCCTCATCTACTCCTTTTCAGAGATAATTCTAAGCACCTATAATAATAGACTTACAACCATAATGATAGTATTAACTGTTCTCCATTGCACATTTTGTTCCCACTTCATTTTTTTTTCCTTGCTGCTAATGATTATGGGATGTTTTCAGATTTCTTTACAAATACATCATCATTTTTTACCTAAGAGATACACCTTTTTTTTCATTTAGAGTGCTTGGTTCTACTTTTTTCTCTCTCTTTTATTAGCCATATTTGGAATAAAAAGCATGAAAGCATTATCTCCCTATTTCTCATAGAAGATTAATTGGAGTTGGGAGCAGTTGCTTGAAAGTAAATTTGCAATGAGGCTTGTTTTTCAAAACTGCTCGTATTCATAAACCATCTGCCAGTTCCTCCTTAATTTACAAAAGCTTCTAGGACAATCTTTGCCTTTCATTAAAACACAAGGAAAAACAATGCTGAGAAGTTTTGATCTGGCAAGAAAATGGAAACAAAAACCTCCATGATTTTTCAACAATATAAAAAAACCCACCCTATTAAATTAGAGCAGTATTTAGGCAAAGTTTTTTTGCCAGTCTGATTATTTGACAAGGAAGCTTATTTACACGTTTCCGATTAAAGGAGAATTCAGCTATGAGTTTTGTTTTGGGGGCTTGGCGTTTTTTTTTGCCTATACCTTACTTTGTTTCATTTTCTGTTTTCCCTACCATAGCTTTTTTTTCCTACTTTGCAGTTCAGTTTAGCCCTGAATATGATTTTTCCACCATGAAAAGGGGAAGGGAAGTTACCTGGTAGCAGACAGCAAATTTTGGAAGAGCCTTTTTGAGTAGTCTGCAACAGAAGTGAACCTTTACATCACCTCTAGCATATGCCGAGGTAAATGCATCAGGACTCTGTGTATAGGAAAAGGTGCATCCATGATTAATTAATTTAAGTAGTTTTTAATGGCCTCACTTGCTTTTTTCACCTTTCCAAGATTTTGTAGAAATTAATGTGCCTCTGATTTCAGTTAAAATAAGCTTTACCTTCTTTGATCTGTACTGCCCCTCCTCAAATTACAGGCCCCTTCAATCACTTCTAATCAGAGCAGTTCTTTACGAGCTGTTGTTTTCAATCTTGTAGAATACATCCCATGAGAGCACTTCTATCAATGCATTATCCTTCCTGGATTATCACTCCGTTCACTATTAATTCATGAGATTGATTCACCCTCGTCCTTGTAGAGAAATATTAACATGTAATTAAGATACAAATCCAAATGTGAGAACATAATAACAGGAAAGCCATCTGAGGGAAACAAAATCACAGCGGTGACATGTTTGAGAAGAGGGCTGCAGCTGAAGATTAATTGGTGAGCACTCACACTGACAGCAGATAACTCATGTGTTGCATTCACAGAGGGAATGAAAGAGCTGGAATCTGCACACTCTTTGTCATAAATAAAGGAGACGGCTTTCTGCAGAGCAATGCCTAAATCTGCTTACATTTAAAATGATGGCTCATGGTGAAGGTAATTCACTGAATACTATGTGAAATCTGCATAGCTCCACTGTAGCCAGGCCAGTTCACACTCTCCTGGGACCTGGCTCTTCTATGTCACTTATAGTGCCAGTCAGCAGCTGTGAATTCATACATGAGCAAACTTTGATTAAGGTCACGCTACTGGAGCTGCAGAAGGGCTAATGGCATTCTGAAATTATGCTTGGCATTTACTGCTCAGATCTTACAAGATGCATAAGCACACAACAACATTTTGTTGATCTGGAGTTATATTTTATGTTTATGGATGTGTGTGTATGCATGTGTTCTCCATGAATTTCTTGGTCACTAACCAGATTTACCAAAAGGGAAGTAGATGGATTTTTTTAATACATTTTTACACTGTTGAAAACAGATGAAGATTTTTAAGTGGGAATATTGCAGCAGATGATTTGTGAACAGAGGGAGAAAATACAATTTCATTTGGAATGTAAAAAGAAATAGCTTTAAGTCATGTGTCTGCAAATAACTTCATCTTTGTTAAAGATTTTACTGCACTGCAAAGAGCGCCCATGCAAAGTTACTCATGCTGAAAATACCGTGGAATCATAGAATCACAGACTGGTTCAGGTTGGAAGGGACCTGAAAGCTCACCCAGTTCCAACCCCCTGCCATAGGCAGGGACACCTTCCACTAGACCAGGTTGCTCCAAGCCCCGGCCAACCTGGCCTTGAACACTGCCAGGGATGGGGCAGCCACAGCTTCT
>JANHGB010040010.1:0-22657 GCA_026283785.1 Coracopsis vasa | reverse complement strand
CCTGGAGAAGAGAAGGCTGCGTGGGGACCTCATAGCAGCCTTCCAGTATCTGAAGGGGGCCTATAGGGATGCTGGGGTGGGACTCTTCATTAGGGAATGTAGCAATAGGACAAAGGGAAATGGGTTAAATCTTGAACAGGGGAAGTTCAGGTTAGATATAAGGAGGAAGTTCTTTACTCTGAGGGTGGTGAGGCACTGTAACAGGTTGCCCAAAGAAGTGGTAAATGCTCCATCCCTGGTGGTGTTCAAGGCCAGGTTGGACAGGGCCTTGGGCAACATGGTCCTATGTGAGGAGTCCCTGCCTATGGCAGTGGAGTTGGGAATAGATGATCTTAAGGTCCTTTCCAAACCTAAACATCCTATGATTCTATGAATCCATTATGGTAAAAAAATGCTCATAGTGCCTGTGAGGACTTCTCACACACACTTTAATATTGTTGGCTTCAGAGTACACAGTAGGTGAGAAAGGTGCTGCCGGATCCTCAAGAAGTAGAACCTGATTTTTGTTGTTTTCTTTCACTCTGAGATCTTTTTGCAGCTACCTGAAGCCAAGACCTCTCTGCAGGTCCTGTTCAGATTGGCTTCCCTGTAGCCATTGCTAGTAACATGGTGGTTCTTGAAGTTAGGTACACTGGTGATATAGGCAATGCAATGAGGGCCCTGACAGCCATTTAACATGTAATCTATTCCTCACACTATAGGGCTCTGAGCTATGCACACCAGGAGAGCTTATTCCTGGTGTCCCTGTTGTGTTATTTACCTCTGCTCTGAGCAGTTAAGTCCACCACAGCCATTTAGTAAATTATCAGTTTTCTTATTGGCCCTAAATTGCGCCTAATTAAAAATCTGACCTCCACAAAATAGTCCTTTTCCTAAAGAGACAGAACATAAACAGGAAAAATCAGCTAATTGCTGCAAAAACTGCTTTTGTGGCACTGTAATTGGACCTCAGTGAAATGAATGAACCCACTGGGGATTCCCTAATGAATGTTTAACTGCAAACAGTAGTCGGCACTTAAGCAGCTAGGCTGATGGTCCCTAATGAAATCAAATAAAATCAAATAAAAGAATCTGGCACTTTACTAACCAGATTTCTTGGCATTGGGACATAAAAATAGTATGATTCTGGGTAAATAAAATATATTCTAGGTAAATAAAATATAAAGAAAAGTTATTAGTAAAGCAGTGAAAACTTAGCCAATCTTGCTTGGATTCTTTCTTTCTTTTTCTACTGAAAAAACCCTCAGAAAACTCTACGTACAGTACTGATCCTTTCTAAAGAGAACTTTTATTTTCCTCTTTTTCTAAAAGCACTAAGACCTTTTCTGTTTTCTGTTAATCACATTCTCTGACTTTATTTTGTCATATATTTTTCAGAGGGTAGATGTGATGCTAGCTGCATGATGTAGGCAAGCAATTATGATCCTTTTCCTTTTTTGAAACTTTAACAAGCAGACAAATTGTGGTGACCTCAATAATTTGAGCTGTGCTTTGCCTCCAAGTATCTATTCAATGCAATAGATAAAATTGTGGCCTGTATAACTTGACTTTGACAAGCAAGTCATTAAACCCAACTGGTGTAGGATCTCAAGATTCTATTTATGCCTAAAGCAAGCTTAAAGAACCATGGACATGGCACCATTTCATAACTTTGCTTGTGATTACTGTAATATTTTAATGCTTAGTTGCATAATGATGGGATCTTGTGACTGATTTAGAGTGTGGGTTACGTAGGTTACCAACTTTCAAAAAAGGTCTTAAGTGGTTTTGTTTAAATTACTATTAAAGATAGCTCATAGTATTCCACTAGTGAGTTGTAGCACTGGTGACAGGAAAACCTGGCAAACTGTATTTTCATTAGCATCTCACACGTTTTAAATCTTTGCTGAAACTTAGTGAGGTGTTCTGGAGTTATTCCGGGTGAGAGAAACGAGACACTAATAAAGAACTCACAACTAGTTTATTAATATAGGAAAATATAAAGATACTAACAGATACAGTAAAGGATATTTCTGAAGAGTGGGTATCTTACCAACACCAAGGACCCTGTGAGGACGATCAGGAAACCAGCTCTGAGAATCATCATCGCAGTGCGAGCTGGCAGGCTCTACCATAGCGGGCATCCCTGCGGAGGCAACATTGACCTGAGTGGTATGAGGTTCTGCCTCTCAGCATCGCATGAGGCTCGGGCTTTTATACTGACAGAAATGCACACTTGTTCTGATGCAGGGGACCAGGTGATGTCGGAAGAAGTGGCCAGCAATATCTAGAAAGGTCTCCAAAGGTCGTGACTTTTCCAGAGAGTTCTAAAGTGGAACTTTCCAGGGAGAAGCCAAAGCTGGACTCTCCGGGGAGGAGCTAAAGCAGGACTCACCAGGGAGGAGCCACCACAAACAATTACCACATGTACTAGGCTCACCTAACATATGAGGTTATGTGGTATTTTGCAAGTATTGCAATTTAACCAAGTGAGATTTGCAGAAAATTCTATTTAATCATGAATTGCTTTTTTTTTTTTTAATAAAGTGCTACTTTTCTTTGTGTCAAGCATTCAAATACATTTTGTTTGTTTATGCATTATAAATAAAAGGTCCTTTGCAATATTATCAGAATTATGAGTTAAAATATCTGCTGGCTCTTTATGTGTGTAATAAATGGACATTCAAGCTTCTTATTAAAAGTAGATAGCATTACTATTATTTACCATTGCCAGTGAAAATTTTTTTCATGAGTAATTAACACAACAGGGATTGGTATCATCATTCATTACCAGTTTTCTTCTTGTTTTCCTTTCTGGTTAACACAGTTAGCAAATTGCACAGCCCTGTCTAAGTTTGCCCTGCAGATCCAAAAAAACTCCATTCCACTTGCAATGGTGACTCTGGAAACAAACCACAATCTGTCCCTTAATGATGTCTGGGTAAACTAATAGTTGCCAATCCCAGTTGTAAAAGCACCAAGTACTGATACTTTCAGAAAGTAATCAAGAAGGTGTTTTAAAATAAATCAAAGATCACCAGCTGTTATTCATTTAAGATTTATTGAAGTACAAAAATGAGTGATTAATGCAGCTTAGAGTAGGAGTATTCTTAAGAAATTAAGACAGGAAACAGTAGGGATATTTCATGATGGGCTAAATCACAGCTATGAAACAAATCCCTCATTCTTCAAGGAGAGGTCTCTTTCGAAAACTGTAAAAGCTGAGAAGTACTGTGTTGGAACCTGCATTGAAGAAACTTCATAGTTCTTACAGATGAAATGGACCTACAGCATTGGCTAATGTGCAGTGTAAATATTTTTGAGTGTTTGGAAGGGATGATGGAGAAAACTACTGTGTCTGTATCTACATCTGAAATCCCTGTTTAGTGGTGCTGAGCTCCCAGGACACCATACTTGTGCCAATCATACATTAGCACAACTGTTTGGTCCATTATAGTTGCATACAGATTGACAGTGTTTGAACTGAGTATAGAACAGAAGAACATTCAACACTGATAATCACCTTTCAAACTGCAGCTCTTTGCAACCATTGCAAGAACAGATGGCATTGTCTCTCTAGATCTGTTCTTCAATTGCCAGATCACACTTCTTATAAGACGCACAGTTTAGAAGTAGTATTGTTATCAGTGTCCTATGGCACTGCACAGTACCACATTTCCCTAAACAGCTTCTTGCACATTTGTGTCTTCAGTGAAGAGGCTTTCAATTTTTTTCTGATATTTTGTGAAAGATATTGGGGAGCACTTGTTATCTTTACAATTTTCTTCCTGTATCTGCATCATGAGTGCACAGATTCTAGAAAAATATCTAACCCATTTCTTTTAGTTATGCTTTGAGACCTTATGAACAGATAATTGGATGCTTTTTCATTGAAAATTGAACATTTTCAGCTACTTTTTCTTGAGCAAAGCTTTCTAGGAATAATGTTGTTATTAACAAAAAGTTTGGGGATATTAACTGACAAAACTTATTTCCTTTAAGGCTAGACAGCAAAGTTGAATATGTGGCAACAAAATTAGTGGGATTATGTGATGAGAGGCTATTTCAGGTCACTTACTATAGTAATCAATCAGTGGTATAGAATAATGACGGTTTAAATATACAGATTCAGATGTACTCACTGTATCAATACCCAGTCCAGGGTGGAGGTCCACCAGGTCATTAAACAGAGTCACTAGAACATCCCCAGCAGGGCTGTGTTTAATCCACATGCCATCACAAAATGTGATTTAATCTATGAGTCAGGAACTTCAATGGCATAAACTGAATGATTTTGATAAGTAAAGATTAAAAAAAATATCTTTAAGAACATTTTTTAAAAAAAAGATAAAAGTTGAAATTATTACTGAAGGTGTTTTATCCAGATTATGTTATTTATTTAATGAGTGTCATGAAGGTATGCAAATTCGTATGGGTAACACAAAATTAATTATTTGCTTCAGAGTTCAGGATGAGATATTTGAGTCTATATTATCTCCTTAGTGTACTACACTACTTCCAGATACATCTCTCTACCCCTAACCTTTTTCCATACATTGCCATTTGCCCAATTTACTAGTCCAATTCTTGCAATAAATAACAAATCATTCTTCATATAGAATTTAATTAATTTTTTTAGAGGAAATTTTAATAATAATTTGATGTATTTCCAACTATAATTTTATACATCTAATCCTGTGCCAAAAGATTAATCTGTCCACATTTGCTACCTAACGGCTTACTGAGGGCATCAGAGTGAGTCTTGCACAGAGCTGCTGCTTACCCTGCCACAAATGAGGCCCTTGGCTCCCACAAGGCAGTAGCAACTGTGAACGACTTGGTCTCCTCAAGAATATTATATTGCTTATAAACAAAACAGGAGGCATTTTATCTCTGCAAAATAAGTTTCATTTAATTAGGACTGGCAGCTGCTATTTTGTTGCTATTTATAATTGATACAGAATGAAATTCCTAATTTTCTACAAACAAAAGCAGAGACAAAAGATGAAATTTATTCTTGTGCAAGAATTAATGAATCAAATATGAACGTATGTGTAGCCAAAAATAATCTTTTTTACTCATACCAATGCCAGTGCTATTTATTTAGGAGAAAAAAAAAAATTACTACTTCAGTATCATAACCCTTTTTCTCTCCAGCTTCCCCATTTTTCCAAAACCCAGCTTTTTTTTCCATGTCTTTTTCCAATTTAATGACTGGTAAGCATATTTTTTATGTATTTTTTTAAAAGAAAAGGATTTGCACTAGTCACTTGCAAACAGGCAAAGAATTTGGTAGGAAATTCAAGAGCATTGGCAAAGCAGATCAGGCAGAGTTTTCCTGCTAAAAATCGTGGCTCTTCATTTGTCTTTGATTTCTGAAGCAGTTTAGACTTGTGCCATTTCACGCCAAACACTTTTTGTGCATCACCACGGACACTGTGTGCTCCATTTCTTCCCTGTGTCTGTCATTTTTTGAAGATCAGCTGGTAAAGGTTAGTGCCACATCTCCAGAATAACATTTGCATGAGAAAATACTTTTTTATAAAACATGACCTGCTATTACTCTGGCCTTGTGTCTGCTCCCAAGAAAGTCCACAAGAAAGCTACTGCTTATGCCATTGGAAGCAGTATCAGTCTTTATATGGAAAGTATTTTACATAAGCAAAAATAGGAAAGAAAATTGTTTTCTTACTACTGTTGGAAAATAATACTGTAACATTAGTCTGTCCACTTTCAGCATGTACAATGGTAGTCCCCAGTTTTTAACCTTCTGCATTTAATTCTCTTGCATTTGTAACAAAGCCAAAATATTTTATTGTCTTTGGCTCCAGTTAAGGAAAAAGGACGGATATTTTTCTTTAAAGGTCCTTAATGTGTGCAAAGACAAATGTCAGAAATATTTTTCTAAAAAAATCATGTCACACCAGCAAGAGTAATATAACTTTTCTTATATTCAGCATTTTATATATAAATACATGTAGACATGTATATAGATAGATACAGATATTGTTATCTAGATTATGAACCAGCTGCTGGTCTGACATCTGCTATGTGGAAGCCATTTTTCTGGACTGTGACCCTTTAGGCTGGATGGTTTTTGCAGATACCCATGTGTGACCTGCTTACTAGGAAAGGTGGTCATTAGGATCCTGTGCAAGGATAATGTGAAAGGTTTATGGGAAAATATGGATTTAGAGGAAAGGTAATCTGAAACTGGTATGTTTTCAGGGGACTGGAAGGAGGAATGTATGTGGGGGTAATGCCAAGACCAGTGTGTTTGATATGGGCTCTGGGGTAAATCATGAATTGAGCCCTGCTGTTCTGGCACCTTATGGTATTTGTCACCACCTCCTCCCACCCTCGGGGCTAGGGGCATTCAACCTTGGAGGCTTACACATAGCTCTGCTGCTTCCACATTTGCTGTTGTCAACCCTGAGCATGAGCAGAAGGGAAAAGTCATTTTCACCAACACCACGTTACATGTTTCATTGACTGAAACGATGCATTTCTGAGGCAGTCCTTCATTATAATTCCAGCTGTGAATCTCTGCTCTAGATTTCCGTAGCACAACTGAGATCAGAGTCCCTTCCACCCAATGTGTCACTATCAGAATGCTGAAAATCAATCAGTGATTACAATTCGTGATTATTTGCATATCCATAGGAGTAGCAAGTTATTGATTCCCAATCTCTACATTGCTCTTTATGCTGGCAGCCATAAAATGAAGAAAAACAGTAAGGGGAGAAGAAAAAAAAAAAGGAAGAAAAAAGGAGATAAACCAACTCCTGTATTGTTTAAGTCATTCTAACTGAATTAAAGCAGTGGTGAGCATGCTGAACGCCAGCCTTACCAATTTTATATTAATTTTGTTTAGTATCAGAAACTAGAGATAAATAGAAAATGTAAAATAATTGTGCATTAAGACATCATCTTGAAATTAAAGAAACCCCAAGTTTCTTGTTCTGATGCCATAGTAAGTACCGTGTGAGTGACTTATTCAAGAAAGAAGGAATACTACCTACAGTCGGGGGGGGCTACAGAAGGGAGCTGAACAACATATGCACACAAACAACAAAGGAAGAAGATCTATTTTTTCTTCTTCATTTTAGGCTTCTGGATTAATAAGCAAAGGGGAACTTGTGTGCTAAATTTTTTTATGTTAAATGGCTCATTTGCAAAAAGACAAAGTAAATGGAAGAGAAATAATTTATGCAGTGAACTGCTAATCCAGCTGTTTTGCTTCTGGGCTTAATTGGATTTACCTAGAATTGATATTTGGTGTCAGCATGTGTTATATCATCAGCAGAAGCAATAGTTACCAAACATAAAGAATCCCATCTAAGGCAAAATATTAACTTATTTGACTCATACTTATTGTAATCACTTTTTATTCACGTATGTTAGTATTTCTGCTTGATGCCATCTCATATATATGATCCAGTCTTAGTTATTCTATCTTAATATCTGAAGCAATTCAGCAATGTTGAAGACTCACAGCTGAATAAAATGGACTAGGAAATGGTTATTCATCTCTTGTTCTGCCTTCCAGGCAGCTGTGTTGGCTATAAAAAGGTGTGTATTGTACTCAATGGCAGGTGGGTGACATCTGAATTCTTGAGTCAGACATATACTGTAGTGTACAGTACCTTCAGCAATGAGAACTTCACTGGTTCAGTATGAAAATGTGGAGTTATCCTCAGCAACTGAGAGGTTTGTCAGCTACGAAACCCCACTTACATACAAATGCAAACCTGAATCTGTCCAGCAAAGCAGGGAAATGGTACTCTTTATGCAGTGCAGGAGAAATAGGGTGTTGGAAGTATGTATTTAATTAAAGGCGTGTGTCACAGATTCATCAGAACAGCCAAATAATTTTCCTACTGCACTGGCTGATAAATACAGTATTTTTCTCTTTGGTGAGATAATTGTGATCCATAATTCATTATATACAAGTATTCAACAGATACTTAGATACTCTGGCCTGACCTGCAAGATTTTAGTGATCTCTTCATTTTGCCTTATTTGTGATGATTGGGTTCCTCAGTACCAGTTTGTTCTGAATGCCTGCTCTGGTGACAGAAAATCTTGAAAAAGCCAAATAATTAATGCAGCAATGAGGAATAATGTGACATGAATAGTGCATGTTTATGAACAGATATCCGTACTTGCTGGTGAGTGCAATGGGATCTGTTCCTCTGCCCCTATATTATGTAAACAAATTGTTACAACTGATGTTCCATTTCAGGGTGGTGGGTGAGGACGTGGCCTTTGCACCTTCATGGCAATATATGGTCTGCATCCCTCAGCACAGGGGTTGATTTTATCTCAGCAGAGAATACTGAAGGAGGTCATTGTGGCTAAGTGTTCACAAGCAGTCTCGGATGCATTCGACCAGCTGTGCTTATGAACCCAACCATAAACCTGAACCAATGCTACATCTCAATGAAGGAGATGACTGCCTCACTCCCCATCCTCTTCTAGTGCTTGCAACCTGTGCTCTCCACTGATCTGCTGTCATTTCTGCATGCAGGAGATGGGAGAGCGACTGTAGAATGTGTCGCTTAGCATGGCCTTCAGTCCAATGGCCACAAAGCCCCAGGGCTCATGTCCCTTCCCCAGAGCATGTGCTGAGACTGGTAGGTCTGCCATCCAACCTTGCACTGTGGCTGTAACCTTACACGCCGGCATTGCATCCGTGCTGGAATGCAGTGATAAAGCTGTTCTTTTAGCAACGTGCAACAAACTTGGCCTCTTCCAAGCCTCCTGATGAAACACTTACTGCAATGTGAGCAGCATTATCAGAGCCAATGTTCTTTAAATGAGTTTGAATTAAATGCAGACAAGATCATTCTAAAAGCAGTAAGAGGTCATTCTCACACAATTATGCTGTTAGCTGGCATATACGAAAACCCAGAAGGCCCATCTTTTAGAATTTCTATCACCAAAAGCCAAACAAGTAGAACTGCCACTCCTTATTAACCATTATAGGTAGATTTGGCTGCCTCACCAGCTGTGCAATGAAGGAAGCATTTAGATGTTTTCTAAGGCTTCTGTTAATAGACCTTTGGCCACTGTCCCCACTCTAAAGAAAAGGGACAGGGTATGTGTTTGGGAGTTGGAAGTTAAACAGGGGAGATGAATTTCTTAAAACAGCCCTTGCCTCTGGGCATTCTTCACAAGTGTCTCATCTTTGACCTCTGGAAAGGTTTCTCTAGGAGGTAAATTTTAACTTCATTTAGTCTTATTTTGCTTATAATGCAAATTCATTGCTAACGCAGCTTCACTGATTTCAGCATCTTCCTGTTGAATGACCTGCAGAAGGGAGAGATGTTTAGTAACTTGTTTCATTAATGCTTACACTCAAGGGGTGATTATTCTGTTGCGGCTTGCTAGGCAAGTCTCACCCTCTGAAGTCAATGTGGTGTATAAAGATGAGAAACATTTGCAAAAGTAAGTGACTTGGAGGGAATCAATGTGAGAAAAGCAATGGTTAGTTTTCCTGCCTGTACATTTCCTGGTACTGAGCTCTTTGGGTAGAATATGAGAATGTGAAAGCAAGTATTTTCCTAGTTATGTAGTTGCTATTTGTCAGGGAGCGTAGAGCTGACTTTATTTTTCATTCCACTGCACTACTTCTCTTTGATATGGCTGATCCCTATGTATAAGAGCTGAACTGGAATTATCTTTCTGAGCAGGTGTGATATAAGAGTTATTCCTACCGTACCTTTCCTGCAATGGGAAGTACCTCTACTGCTGATACTTCACTTTAGGGAACTGGTGGCATGGGAAGGTTGTGGCAAGGACTGGACAATTTCGGAAAACAAATCCGAGGCATCTTTCAGAAATCCTACATACTATTTTTCTCCTGTCTTTAAACACCAGCCCTTATATACAAGATAGCTTTGGGGATGAGGTTTTTTATTACCCTTAGAATTACTGCTATTTATGTTTATGCCTACCTTAATGATTAAATATTTCACTTAATCACAATGTATGCAAGCATGTCCTCTGCTTTTAATTTGCATCTAGTTCTCTAGTGAGCATGATAATTACATCACTGGATCCTTGTGGTACTGGGCAAGGACCGTTTCTTCCTGAAGATCTATACAGTTTCCAAACTGGGATTTTTAAAATGGCTATTATTTGGTACAGGTGATAAATATTTCTAATACTTCTGTCTCTTCAAAGTTACCATCTTTCTGAGCTGCTTATATTACCCACAGGTGCAGCTCCCTATTGTCGCTAGCAGAAAAGCTAAGGAAGAAGAAGTGATGTGTTTGTGTATAGTATTTTTAAAACTTAAAATACCTTATTTTTTTTGGATGATAGAGCTAAAATTAGATAACTGTAATTAGCTACTTATTTATTTGGCCCTTTTGAGTATGCAAGTAGTAGTATGCTTGGGTGTATGTACATGGGGAATGACACGAAGAATTTGTGCTTGCATTCCCTGAAATTTAGGAAACCAGTGCAAATCAAAACAAGGCAACACAAATCATCAAAATGAATACATTCCTCCAACAAAACACAAGAAAGCCTTGATCAAATGTTGCAGTAGATAACTACTGGTGCTGCTTATAATACCAAGAAATAGTTGTGGTAGAAGCTAGTGCCAACTTAATGTTATAGCTAAAGCTATAATTTCTATTCTTGTTTATTGCTGAAAAAACCTGATTCATTTACGGAAGAAACCACGTTGTGAGTTAATCAGCCCTGTGATTTTCCTTGACGTCACTGTACAAAGCAATATCTATTGAAACTCCATAGATGGCAGCATTTCACAAAGAACTCGAACAAACCCGTTCCTTAATTTTTTCCTTTTCTTTATTTTTCTTTTAATTCTCTTTTCTTTTATCTTCTTTTTTTTCTTTTCTCTTTTTACTCTTGTACTTTTTCTTTTTATTTCTTTTTTCTTTTTTTTTTATTTCTCTTCTTTCTTCTTGCATCTTTTTCCTTCCCTTCTCTTCCCTTCCCTTCTCTTCCATTCCCTTTCCTTCTCTTTCCTTCCTTTCCTTTGCCTTCTTTTCCCTTGCTTTTCTTTCCCTTCCTTTCCCTTCCCTTCCTCTCCTTTCTCTTTCTTTCACTTCCTTTCCCTTCCCTTCCTCTCCCTTCTCTTCCTTTCCTTTCCCTTCCCTTCTCAACTTCCTTTCCCTTTCCAGCTTCCCTTCCCTAACTTCCCTTCCTTAACTTCCCTTCCCTTTCTTTCCCTTCCCCTCCTTAACCAGTTTCCTTATCTGTGGACAGGATTAAGAATTCCTGTGTTTAAAAGGAACTAAATAAATACTTTTGGCATTTTGGAAACCTCTGAAGTATATCAGAGAGGTTACAAAATGCTTATACTAAAGAAAAGTTATCAAATGGACATTTGTAGCATTTAAAACATTACCTCAGATTGGTGTGAACTGGACTCTTGAGAGCAGACCGTTTGCATAACCCACTTTCAAAGTGGTTTGTCACATCCTAGTGTGATGGGGCTAGACTTCAAGAGAACAATCTTGTACGATTGTATGTTCATTTTTTTTCTGAAATGTAGCGCAAGTGTCAGGGTATCTCAGAAGAGAAAATATCAAAAAGAGAAAGTATCGACTAAATAGATCCAAGTAAATTATTCCAAGTTCTGTAATGTTTCTATTTTATTAATATATCATAAAATGCCTGCATTGCTTCATGACAAAAATCTTTAAATTCTGGTTACACATGAGAATGCCCTTTCATTCTGCAAAGATTTGTTCTGAAAGAGTTGTAAGTTTTCCCCAAAATTAGCTTTTAGACTGAAGTATATCTTCTTATTCTCAGTATTTTTTGCATTTCTTTGAACCTGAAGAGAGAACAATGAACTTAATTTTGAGTTATACATGCATGAAGAAGATGGTATATGAGCAGTAAAAATATTGTTGAGCCACAATTGAATATTGGAATTATAAAATGAGCCATTTTATCACATAATTAGTTCTCCAAGAGGGCAGCATGTTTTGATTGGATGGGAAAGGTAGCTGAGAACCAAGATGTAGAAATGTAGAAAACAGAATATATGCATCTGGTATAAAATCTATAATTCCTTAATAACATAAATATCTGACAATTGCTACTATTTAGTTGTTTTTACAGAGGATTTCAGCTTATGTAAACAAATATTTTGGTCTCTGGCTATTTGCCCATAATCCAATTGGGTTTGGAGTCTGGATGGTTGTATTTATACTAATCCATGTGGATTCTACTGAATTCTTCAAGCCATAGGAATTCAGTCAAGCATGTCAGACAAATGTGGCCATCTTTCTACTCAGTCTTGGTCTTCAGTGTAATACTTGCATCCTATGTTGGCAAAAAGAAAACATGACAAATTTCAGTAGAGTATTAAATATGTGTGAAGTGGTTCCTCATGAAGTAGATGGATATGTCTGAGTTTGCTTAATCTAAAAAGGCACCATTTATGTGGGATGGATTTTTTGATCAGCAAGAACTTACATATATTCTATACAATTCTTCCCTAAAAACCTGTTATCACTGTATTTTTGGGTCTTGTCAAAGCTGTCTCTCTCTTGTCATCTTGTAAACTATCCAGACTCTATTGCAGAACTCTCAGAAGATCCCTGAGAGTAGCTGTGTTTAGGACATTCACTGGGAACGTGGCAGGCCACAGGTATAATCTCTTATTGCCTATTTTAGAAATTTAAAAAAGATCTTTCATACACTCAGGTATGTGGGATATTGGTGACTAATCACCAATTTATTAGACTTTTTGATGTATGTGTGTCTCTTGTCTAATAGCCTATTGTGGACATACAAAACCTTTGTAATAAAAGTGCTAGATTTGACTAAATAATTCGTTATCAGCTATATGCAAAATGCGTGGGTTCAAATCCTAGTGCTGCCACAGATTTCTCATGTAACCTCAGGCAAGACAATTTATCTGCCTAAAAATTAGGTACCTAATCTCAGCTAGTCATCTAGGCTCCCTCTATAGTCAATGGTGAGAGATAGGCACCTCCAAAAGGCAACTCATAAGTCCTATTTTAGACCCCTACCTTTGAAGAAGATGAATCACCCCCTGCAGGTGCCTGTCTCCACAGCCATTGATACTGAGGGAGCCTGGATGTCTAGTCTAAACTGGTTACTTAACTATTAAGTAGCTAAATAAAGGTAAAAACCATTTAGCTATGCATATTTTTGTGCCTCATTTGCCTGTGTGCACTGAGTAGAATTCAGCCCATATGTGAGGGATGAGAATACAGACACATATGGGCAAGGTGGTTGTGGGTGGTTTGCAAAACTTGGTTTGCCAACTTCACAAGTTTTCAGGAGCCAAACAGATAATTTGGTCTTCAGATATCAAAGTATACCACATATATGCAAGAGGAGGCACTTTCACTTTCTGTTAGCTCTACAGGTCAAGATACAAATGAGAATGAAACATATACATGTATTTAAAATATTCCTGTTGGCTGTGAATGTGTTTGAAGAAATCAGTGATCTGCACAGATTCTGTATCTTTGGACAAGATGATAAATGACACTAAATGTGAGCACTGACATTTGTGATCAACTCTTTTCTGCAAACAAACCAATCCTGAATCATTTAATTATGCACCTGCAAGAAAGATAAGATTGTAAAGAAAAAGGAAGGTCTATGTTGGTCTATGAAGTTTTTAATTCATCTTGCAGTTTTATATTTGTTACCGTCTACCTTAGGATGGTTTACTCTCTATTAGTCAGCACTTTTAGACATGTGCACGTCAGCCAACAAGTACAACGGCATAGCTGCCCAACAGCAGCCGTAATCTGATTATAAACCCAACATTTTCTGTTTAATATCTTCACCATCATTAAGTTAAAAAAAAAAAAAGAAAGACATCTATTTGGCAGTATGGTGAATACATGAAGACTGACCTGAAACTTTGAATCTGATCTTTGAATCAAGTGCAAACTGGTACCTGGCTAGACCCACAACGTCCTGAATCACAGTTTGGAGCGTCCTGCACTGTAAAACAAGTGTGTGGAGCAACTGTAAGAGATCAGCTGCTGCTGGATCTGAGGGAGTTACACTCCGTTGGAAGGGGTATGTCTGTCAGTGCAAGAGAGACAATAAATTATGTATTTTCATGCTACAGTCTAGTACCATAATCTGAGGCTACCCTATATAATAGTCAGAAAGGCAACGTTACCTTTAGGTTAGAACATGATTGCACGGAGAACCACAGACGTTTATTCCTCTCTTTGTCCATATGCATGAGATGGGTAGAATGCCCTGGATACAGAATCTGAGAGCAAAATGGAACAATGGAGGGAACGTGTTTTTCTTTTCGTATCTCCTTGGGACTCCTGTGTCTACATGCTGCTGTAGCTAAATCTTTCTTGCTGAATATAGAGGATTGGTGAAGTAGGTACTTCTTTCTGCATTGAAAATAAACACAGTGTGGACAGACAAGAACATATAAATGTTTCAAATTGCAATAAACATGTTTGAAAATGGTCTTTTTCATAAACATGATGTCACTTTTATCTGCACTATGATGTTAGAACAAAGGATGCAGAAGTATGGAGATCTTTTCCATATTCATTAATTTCATTCATCTCTGAAGTGGACAGTTAAAAAGGGCATAAAGAAGAAGCGCTGGCTTAGATGCTGAATTATATATTTATTTTCAAAAAAGAAAGATGTAGCTGAAATCAGGCCTAAGATGTCTAATAAAAACACTTGGTTTCTCAACTTTTAGATGGGGCACTTTGATTACATGCTTGACAATGAAGATTGTTCTGTGGAGGTAAAGAACAATTTGCTGATTTAAGCATATTCATTTTTCTCATACCATTAAGTGTAATCTTATGATCATGAACAGTGAATTTCTAGGTGTCCTTTGTTTGTCTCTTCCCTTCTTCTTCATCTGCTGTAAAACAATATGAAAAAAAGAGAAAAGAATAAGAAAAGGTGGTATATGGACTGAACTAAAGGAAACCAATTTATTTATTTCCTTAGAAGATAAGGCTGCTGTTTAGGATGACATTTTTAGTTTTGACAAAATTGTCAAAAGGGATTTAACTCCTCTGTTTCCAGATCATAAGATTTCTGTAAAAGCAAGAGTGCCCAGCAGAGGAATTCCTCTGACTGTTATTAAAGACAGATCGGATTTAGCTAACTCTGTGTTATTTTGAGATAAGAAAATTGCACAGAAATAAACAACTTGACATTTTACTTCCTCTTTACACTCTGCCTAAGATGGAAACCACATGAGTGTAGGCATATTGGTTTGGAAATATGAAACATGACAAATCTTTGCTTTGCTTTGTTTTCAAACTTGAAACCAAAGAAATTGTGCACTTCCCAGTGAATTACAGTCAGGTTTCCTTGGGTAACCTATGATTCTTCAGAACCTATTTGAGTGATTTAGAAAACTGTTAACCCAAGCTAGTAATTGTTTATTAGTCCTCAGTGTACAGTTCAAGCCAAGTAATTACAAACATACCCATTCTTATATCATCTTAAAACTACTGATCCTGAAGGGAATCTGTTTCCCCTTAGAGGAAAAGGCATATTTTCTTATTGAATGGGACAATGAGTGATAGAAAGGGTGGCTCCATTGCAGTCACTGGAAGGTTTGCCCTTGACATAGTGGAACACAGTTCCACCCACCTGGCTTACATATCCATTTCTGCCCAGTGCCAATGCACTGCACTGCTTGCTAGAAGCAGGACATCAGGGCTGCACATACAGAGTCCCAGTCCCTAAACATGCCCTGTTTTCCCTTTTGAAGTAAGATTTTGAAGGATGAGAAGAAGTAAATTATGATGGAAAGATCAAAAAAAAAATCCTCTATCATATAGGTGCATGTGTTTTTATGAGTTATCTAACTTAAACCTTTACTGTCCACCAGCTGATTTTTCCACAATTAAATAAGCTACTCACTATTCCATTAGCAGGATGTTCTACCAGGGTAAAACATTTTTGGTAACTAATCAGTAAATTAGATATTATTTCATTATGTGCTGGAAAAATATGTGTAAACTATATTTTGGGAGAGTTCCCAGCCTCTCTTTAATTTGTTATTGCTTAGTGTGCTGCCCAGCGTTTGTAAGTAGTTTTGAAGGGTTTCTACGCTTGCATTACCAAAGACTGCTTATTTCCAAGACGATCTAAATAGTTTCTTGAAAAGCTAGGAAAGGAGCGTGAATGAACTAGATGTTAGGCCTGAAAATGTGGCAGACAGCTCAGGCTTGGGTTGTGCTGCCACTATGGGTATGCCACTCAGATCACCCCTGAGCCTGGGCTTTGGAATCACTTTAAAGTTGACATAACCCATATGCTTCACTTAATTCATTACAACAAACCCCTATGAATTTCATCTACTAGTCCTCATTTCTGATATTAGCCCTTTTGTATTCTTTTCCACATATGAAAAATTGAGATAAGACAAGTTAATTCCCAGGCAGAGGATGGATTAGTTAATATTCAAATTACATTTTGCAAATACTAAGTATAATACCATGGAAAACTATGGGTAAATACAATTTAAGATTCTAAAAAACATCTCCATGATATGGAGAACTACTTCAAGACATATGGGAACAAAACCAAACTAAACCTACTGTATTTTTTATAATGTAAAAGTTAACTTTGTGAATAATTGAAGACAATAGTTCTAAGGTCAGAATACTTTGTATCATCCTGGATAAGATGAGAAGGACTAGTGTTTGTAGGCTGTTACTAGCCATGATAGCATTGGCAGAAAGCATCTGGCCTGTGAAATCAAGAGAGATATGATGGACAAAATTTTTCAGGAAGTCCGCCGGGTCATTTTGAAAAATGTGAAAATGCAATAATTTTGGCTTTTAAATTTTTAAAGTATTGGGTTTTATCATCTTTATTATCCATATTACAGTGAATCTTCACCTACTCTAATAGCCAATCATTATGTTACAAAGGGAACATGCCTCATATTAGAAACCTGCCTGGAAATGCTGAACAACATGATTTTCTGTTCGATAACTCACTGTCTTGCAAACCTGAAATTTCATTTAGGAAACTTTCAGGAAAATTTTTCTGATGCCAGAATATTTTTCATCTAACCATTTTCATTTTAGTTGTAAATTTGACCCAAGTTAATTAAGTATTAAGCTATTATCTTGATAAGAATTGTAATTTAGGTCTGCAGTCTGTCCCATAGACTTGTTTTTGGAGACTGCCCTGCTCTTCCTATAGTTCAACCATGATTCTTTTTTACTTCATTCAGTTATACGTCATGAGTGTCACAACTCTTTGAATGCCACAAAGAACATATACCCTGGACAGGAAACCAGGTCTATAGGAGAGAATGAATATGTCGTACATTTAACTCTGGCTGTTATGAGATAACCCATGAGAATGCTATATGAGTTTTAGTTACAGAGCTGACCACCAGTGAAGCACTTCAGATTGAGTCTTTAAAATGCATGACACGTTTGGGTAGAAGAAAAGCTCAAATGATTGCTTTAAGTTAAAAAGAAATATTGAAATGGATGCTACTGCTCTTTCCAAATCTTTTTTCTCAACTTATATTCTATGGTTTGTGACACTTAATTTCTGAAACATTGCCACTTCCACCTAAAATGAGAAGAAAGATGCAGAAATTGCAGTTTATCATGCTGGGAAATCTGTATTTTGCTCACCTTTTCCACAAAAGAATTTGTAGTCCTCTGCATATTGCTTTATATAATGTAAACAGTCCTTAGTGATTCCTGTGGTGATTGACTGGGTGATAAATACTCTGTCCACAATCCAGCCAGGCCTCCAGATTAGTGATAATGTTTGACTTTGACATCTACATGAATTGCTAAAAGTGTGCTAGAAGCTTAGCTGTGTTTAAGTGGGGAGGGTGGTCTTTTCATCCCTGGTTGTCTGCACACTTTGCTATTTTATATTGGGTTGTCACTAGAGAAGGGACTGGACTGCAGCTTCAGCTATCCCAACTGAAAGCCTTTCTCACTGAAGATGTAGATCTTTGTAGATCTAGACCAATGACCCCTGTTTGTTTTTTTTATCTGCTACACAGGATAATAGCGTTTTTCTTTTCATAACATTGCTCTAAAGGTACATTCAGTCTCTTTGTGTTCAATACCATATGATTTAAATCTGTAGAGTGAAACAATTTAACAATCCATTTTTTTGTAATCAAGACATCGCATGTAAGTGTGTAATGCAGTGTGTTAAGCAAATGCTGACTGTGTTAGCAAACTCAGATATCTGAGCATGCATGAGCTGTCTGTTACAATATGTACAGCAGACAGAACCCAACCCTATTTTCCCATTGAAAAAAGCAAAATTTTGCCATTGACTGTAATGGGAACAAGGTCTTTCTTTCTGGCACTGTGTGAAGGGTAGAAAAAGACTTTTAGTGGCAATGGACCAAGACACAATGAATTAATTATAGTAAGAAATCACTGCTAGGCCTAGTTAGTATCTTCTGCATCCTAACCATGCACTCTCAAGAGAAAGAGACAAACTTGCATGTTAATCATTTATTGTGTCTGAAGTCAAAAGCAAAGCGGAAAGTAATGGCAATACTGTATTTCTTCCAGATTTACAATTTCTTTCCTTTTCTGTAAAGTTTCTGTGTACTCTGATCACCTTCATTTTCCTCATGTTCTGCCATCATTTACTAAGTTAGGAGGCAAATTCCACTCTTTTTACTACTTCATGAAGGTGACGAATTTTTAAAAAATATAGTGCAACTTATCATACTATTCTGGAAGCTGAGCTTTTCCCATGCATTCCAATGGTGATCTCCATTTCCTTTGCTCTAATCAACACCATCAGCAGAGGAAAAAAGAATCTGCTTCCTATTTGGTTTTAAAGTCTACATTTTTATATATCTAAAACACTTTGAAAGCAGTTTTTTAATGCCTAGCCATCAAACAAACCTTTGGTTCTGTGGATGATCCTTTTCAGAGGAATTGTTCCGTTGACTTGAGTTTTGCTCTGAGATGGGAATAAGTGTGATGGAGGGGCGTAAATTGTTCCATCAGCAAGAGTGAGACCAGACCCAAGAGTAAGGGTTGTAGCATGTCAGGGTTAAAGCATCCCTGTGTGTTTCCCTCAGGTTTTTCTTAATAAGCAGCATTTATTTTCTTGAGACCTGATCTCTGGACTTTAGTATCCTGAATATGAGTCCTTTTTATTTGGGAAGGGGTCCTGCAAAGTGCCCAAACATCAGTACCTGATTAAGGATGACTGCCAACTCTCATGAGCTGTGGCATTTTATAGAATCAGTTCAATAGGCCTAAATTAGAGGGATATTCCACTAGAAAAACATGCATAAATAGAGATCACTTATGTGAGTAGTCTGAACTGGCTTTTCCTTATGTTTTTTTGTCACAAAGAGCTCTTGATCTTATTCAATTGCCTAGTGTACTGTGGTGGAATTGAAATAGAATAGAGTGTCATTGCAGAATCATAGCAAGTTATTATGGTCACGATCTCTCCTCTGACTATTTGCAAATTAGCATTTTACTAACAGGGGAAGCATATGCTAGATTAAAACAGGGAGGGTTTTTTCTTTTTTTTTTTTTAAAAAAAAAAAGACAGAAATGGCAAAAATTATGCTCTTCAATTTCGTTGTGAAATATCTCTCCTTTTCAGGGAAATATGTTTTCTCGATGGATTGCCACCTGCAGAGTATACTATACATCTTTGTTAAATTATTTTCTGTCTCTGCAGAAATAGCAGTTTAGTTTTGTAGTATTTTTTAAACAAAATGACTGAGCATTTAGCACAATTATGTTCAGCACTATAATCTTTTTTTTTCTTCTTTTGTCGAGCCATCCTTTAACAGGGAATAAAAAATGAGACACACTGTAAGCTATTTTGCATAAATGAATAATTATGATTGCCACATATTGCCAATTGTAATTAGAGATAATAATGCTAGGTTTTGGAGCTTTTACTCATGCATTGCTTTTCCAAGCAAAACAGAACTTTTGTAACATTCATCCAGTTAAGTGAACATATTGGGTTTTCTCCTCTCATCAAGGATGCATACGTTTGGTTTTTTTTTTCCCTGCATTTTTTTTTAAATGATAGCTTTAATTAGTTGAAGGTAAATAAGTAAATAAATGACACACTATAAATAGTAGGCTCTTAGCAAAATTAGAGGCACATTAAAGATAACACACTTTTGGGACTTGCAGATCAGTTAGCAAGTCGTCTGAGCATTAGAGGGAAATTGGCAGCTGCTTACAGTTAGCAACCAAAAATACTGTAGGTAGTGTATGCATGTGCAGATCATTTAAAGGCTCAGTTTACCTTATTTACATTCCAGCACCCCTGGGATTTGAGGAAGGGTTGCATTGCTTTTGTGAGGAGACGAGGTTGATTTCTGAAAACTGCCGAAGTAAAACCCAGTGTCAGGCATACCTTCTTGCAAAGCAAGTCGCTCACTGCTGCATTGGTAAAACCTGCAGTTTATGCAGTTCTCAGATGCTCTGCATCCACTTTGACATGAGAACTTGGCATGGTGCTAGACTAAAAAATAATGCTGTTTAATCAGGTGTGGACTGCTGGCTTCTTACTTTTGCCGGCAGCTTTGTTTTACTTGGACTGCATAGCCTTGTAAGAATTCAAAGCTATTGCAATATTGCTGAAGAAGCTTTCTGAGATGTGTAACTAACCATAATGCTGTATCTCCAGGGTACTGAATGAATGCAGCAAACAAACTGTACTTCACAACTGTCTCATTTTCCTAGGAAAAATGGACCAACTTCTGGAATTGTTGTTCAGCTCCTAGTCTCAGTGGGAGTTCTGTCTGAGCACAGACAGGCTAAAGCCTAAACAATGAACATTAAATTTGGTCCCTTCATCTCAGGATCTCACAATTCTTTTGGAAATGTTAACAAATTAAGGTTCACAACCCCCACCCTGTAAAATAATACTGTTCCTCTTTTACAGATGGGCAAAGAGGGTCATGAATCAGGGATGACAAGAGCTACAGATGAGAAATCTGACTCTAGAGCAGGCTGCTCCATTGTCTTGATTATTTTTCATAGCTCTGTAAGATCCCCAGTCTCTCATTATGCTTCTCAAGAGTTTTCGCAACTGGAGTTGAGGGTGTTAGGACATGATTTTCCACATGGATTATTCAGTGCATTTTCCTCACTCTGCATATCCTGACTTGATTTTGTCACTTAAACCCTAATTGGAAGGGTGCTGCAGCCATTACAGGTTACAAATCCTGCTGGTTTTCCTACCATGGAATGATTTAAATGTGAACATAATCTCTGTTCCTTGCCCTGCAGAAGATTTCATGTGGCAGCACATCTCACAATTAGGCCACACCTAGCTAAAATCTCCCAAAGGAGTGCTGCAGAAACTATTACCCTCTTTAGGGACTGGCAACCTGGCACAGATAAAAGTAGGGGGAAAAAAAGATCCAATGTTCACTTAAAATATGCACTGATTTTTTTATTTATTTTTTTTAATGGGATTTGAAAATGATTGGACTCCTGCTGCTGCTTTCCTTCCTAGGCAAGCGATGTATCAAAATGCTTTCCAGGTAGTTTGTCCTTACAAATCGCAGAGCTTAATTTTCTTTTCTTAGAGCACAAATGCTATGATACCTTCCTATACTAGATAGCATTTTAAGAGAGTTTTACAGGCATATGTGTTACCATCTTCTCACTATTCAAGATCTTGCTGAAAGCTTGTGGTAACAGCAACCACAGCTTTTGAAGAAAGTAATATTAGAAAAATACTTTCTGTATTTGACTTGCTTTGATGTAGTGTGTTTATCGTCTACCTGAATTCCTAGTTGCCTTTTTTATTTCTCTCCTATTAGCTGCTCTCCATTCGCCTTGCTCCATAGTCATCTTCTTCTTCCCTGGGCACACACTTCCTGAAACCTCATTCTACTCTTTTTCTCTTAGCTGAATATTCTGTATTCAGCTGTATCATTCCTTTCTTTTGCTTACTCCTATGTAAGCAGATTCACCACACGGTCATCTTCTTTCACTTGATTTTCTCTCTCCAGGGTCCTCCTCAAGGTTATAAGTTTGCTGAGTTTCTCAGCTTAACATCTCAAAATCATGTGCTTTCCTTTTGCAAAACTGTTAACTGTTGTCTGTGCTCTCATCTTCTGATGATTCAGTAGCTTTTTCTCTTTTTGCTTCTGGAAAAATACACTTCTGTGCTGTTATATCTTTTCAAGATAAAGCTGCAAATATTGATTTTCTATCCATGCAATTAAACCATGGCACCCCTTTTATTTGCATTGCTTGAACAGGTATGTTCACTTTCAAGGTTTCTTAGCTTATGTTCCACTGCTTTTGTGCTAATTTTCAAACTATTCATATACTCTCTTTTGTTCTGCACTTCTTCTGTAGGAATAATTCAAAGAAACCTTCAGGGCCAGTCCATTGCCTATCTTTCAAAGCATCCTTTAAATTAAAATCCTTAAAATTCTCCTTTCGCCTTTCTAAATTTCCCAAAGTTTCACATACGTAAGTCTATTGTCCACTGCTTATCCTTCTCACTAATATTTTGTCCTTATTTCTTTTTACTCTCTGGATATAGAATCATAGAATCATAGAATACTTTGGGCTGGAAAGGACCTTAAGATCATCTAGTTCCAACCCCCTAGCCATGGGCAGGGACACCTCACACTAAACCATGTCACCCAAGGCTTTGTCCAACCTGGCCTTGAACACCGCCAGGGATG
>JANHGB010040009.1:93994-112798 GCA_026283785.1 Coracopsis vasa | reverse complement strand
CGTCGACTAAGGCTGCATCACTGCTTCTTTGTGGGTCCTAGCTTTGCGTACAACTTTCCTTGTACTTAGCCACACTGAAAATACCAGTTCGATAAAATATGGAAAAGGAAAGAAAAATAGGAAAGAAAGTGACCTCATTTGTTGTGTTCAACAAAACTTCCGGTCCCACAAACAGGGATTCTCTCTCAGGAAACAAAACCTTTCTCCCTAACTTTTTTAAAAGCTACTGCTGGGGCTTTCAGGGCAAGGAGGACCCCTCTTCAAAACCACTGACCTCAAAATCTTATTTGTCAGGCAAATCAAAGATATCTTTGGTATGAAATGACATAACACAATGATAGTTTGCAGTGAAGTTTTAAAACAGGCCGTATTACCTACTATTTTTCTTCACAGCTGACAAAGTAGTAAGCCTTCAGTTAAAGATCTTGGAAAGCCAACTACTGACAGTGCTGAAAACACCATCTGATGAGCTATTCCCGCAGGTTTTGTGACCATTTTGCAGCTGCTGACAACCTTACGAGCACTTCAGGCTCATAAGGTTGACGAGGACAAGGACATCTCTCTCTCCTGGGAGGAGGTATTGACTTGATGTCTTCCACTATCTCCAGGCAGACGGAGAACCATGAAATCAGACTTTGGCAAGTAGTGGGAAGAAATAATGGAGTTTCAAAATAATCTTATTTAAATACTTAGTTGGATATTTGTATGTTTCTGCAATATGTGACATTAAATATTTAAGAGCTCTCAAAGAACTGGATGTTCACTTCTAAGTTTTGACCAGATACAGAAATTTGTTACAGATAAGTCACTAAATTTCCACAGAACTCCTAGAAAAGGCAACATTTAGTAGTGAGATTTAAATTCTCTAAACTTACCAGTGCAATACTAACAGGATGTCACAGTATCTACATGGTTAATTAATCTGCAACATTTTGCTTAAGGAAACAGATGGAAAAGTTAAACAACTGCTACCTTAAGGCAGCCTTAAAATGAACACAGATTACTGAAAATTCAAAGCCACAAGATCTGCCTTTATTGACTAAAACTTCATTTAGCCAGTGAAGTTACTAATCAAACACTACTCCTGAATCAGTAACCTCAGTGCTAGGAGGCATCTCCACTAAGGCTTTCTGGTTAATTACACAGTGATTAGGAAATTTCTGCACAGTTGCACTCCCTACTCACAGGTATCTGGGCTTGATCCATATTAGCCCCAAAACTGAAAGTCAACAGCCTGTTCCCATGCTTACTGCCCAGGGACAAGGGCTAAATCCACCTCCTTGCTGGCATACACAAATTACAAACTCCTGTGTGATTATAAATGCTGCAATAATCTAACAGTATAAAGTACCATTTTGATCAGAAGCACTTTAAGCTAATGCATTATTTAACATTTGCCTTCTAATTTAAGCTCCTAGACTTCAAAGCCACTGCACAGAACTGGAGCTCCCTCCTCTGTACCTAGCTACTGGGATAAAGTCAGGACTGTATTTGCCTTTTTTCAGATTTCATTCCAAGGATGCTCTCCACAGGACTTGTGTTCCCTGGTCACAGTTTGCTGCCCTGGTTTTAACCTCTGTAAGAAACCAGTCCTTCCTTTCCCCACACAGGTTTCCAGAAGTATTCAAAATGTTTCTACAAGTACTTTAATAATGAGAGAAAGATCAGTCCCTAGATGTTGCATCCTGTAGCCCTGAAGTGCAGCTATACTGATGGTGCTATTTGTAACTAGTTTAGCACAAATGAACCAAACACCCTGAACATCAAGGGCGAGGCCAGGCAGGCCCTGGGGATGCAATGAGAATGAAGCGCCACCAGGTATCCATCCACAGCCCAGTGTTACTAGTCAGCAGATTGGCTCCAGGACCCAGGCTGGAGAGGGAACCTGCTGTGAACAGGCCTGGAGAGGTCCTGCAGGTCCCTTCTCCGAGGGCACCCTCCCCATTATTGCTGCATCACAGGGACTTTCCCACAGCAGTGATGAGAACTCTGGGTGCTGCCTGCCAAATTGCTACCAGACCAGATCTGCATACATGGTTAAAACAATGTCTATTTAGAAAATGACTTCTCAATATTTATAACCTAGTGAGGACAAACTTCAGAAAGTATTTGCTGAGCTTGTCTACTCCTACAGCTATTCATGTGATTATCTAAAACCTCACTTTACACTAATTTTTCAGCACTGATTAAGCTCCACTTCCAAAACCAAAATGGAACTTTAAGGACTTCTATCCAAAGGACATGCAAAACTGCATTATATCCCACTAAAGCAGAGTGCAGAAGAAAATTCTAGCTTGGTGGCAGAAGATCAAGTCAGAAATTTTCTGGTTTGGAACGGAAGTGGCTAACTCACTTTCTTCTTCCTCATGAGAAATCAATTGTCCATCCCTCCCAGTGTATCTGTGCTGCAGTGGAGCCCAATCCTGCCTAGCTACAGGCTCTGTGCTCCCTGTGGTCTACACTTACACGCTGGCTGCTGCATTCCTGAGGAGGCCAAGCGGTTCCTCCAAGAGAAACATCTGGAGATCAGGAGTCACATTGGCCAAGGTCTGCTCTGGCCAGCCACTGCCTGGGTGAGCCCTCTGACACTGCTGGTCTCATGCTCACAGCCCCTCACACCACTTCCCAAGGCACCCCCGTGTCACGCTGCCCGGAGGGCTCTCAGTGCAGTGTCTGAGAAGGCTCACGAACAGCCAGGGCAGGAGGAGCTGCCGGGCGCTGGGGTAGCCCTGGCACCGTCCCGCATGTGGCTGATCACTCCCGGGGACGGTAGCCTGTAGCTGTGCCAACTCGCTTGTGCTTGGACCCTGGCATGGATCAGTGTCCAGGGACCGGTCCGTGGCTGCAGCGCTTCACACAGAGGCGGTGTGAGGCAGCCCTGGGCACTCCTTGGGAAGGGAGGAAGGTCACCTGTCCCCAGGCTCCACTCCTGTCCTTTTCTCCAGGTATAGGAAAACCTCACAATCCAGGATGTTTTAGTAATTATTTTTTTAAATAAGCAATTTAATTGGTTAACCTGTCAGAAATCTGCACATATAAAACTATCTTCCTTCTTCCTGACATGGTAAAATACTAAATAAAGACTTCTAGCATGCTCTGCAACATTGTTCTGGTTCAGCAGAAAGCCCAATCAAGGCACAATGCCCAGTCTGCACAAAGGATTAAGTTTACCAATAAAGCTGCAACATAAAACTGCACAGTGATGAAATGAGATTTTCCAGCTAGGCTTGGTGTGTCATTTCTCAACACTGCTGGCACAAACACCATTAGTGTCCTATATAAGTCTAACTGATACAGAATACACCAACCCCCAAAAAACCATTTCTGTCACTGTTAACACTGTTTTCGCCAATAACGTAAAGGCAAACAGCTGTAGTTGAAATCGCTTTTATTTCTACCAAACGAAATTTCACTCATCAGCTTTCAGTTTTATTGGATTATCTATGTATCAAATTGATTATTTCTAGTTATCATACTGTTAAAGATTTTTGAACTACCAAACTCTACCCTCTTACCTTTTTTTCTTGTTAAAACATAAGCAGAATTTAAAAAAAACCCCAAAACCACAAAAAAAACCACAAACAACCAAAAACCAAAAAAACACCACAACCACAAAAAGCATCTTCTCACCCTTCAGCAACTGTCTTGGTGGTTTGGTTACTGCCACTCAGTGACTGAACTTCCTTAAAGTGTCCACAAAGACCACTGACACACTGAGCAGCTGTGTGCCAATCACAGTATCTAAAGATGCGAGTTGTCTTGGCCACTGCGAGGCAGCTGCATTGGCCTGAACCTAAAGTCTGCAGATAGAGATTCAAGATTTTGTTCCTACCTTGCAATAAGCTCAGAGTGTGCAATAAGCACATGACACGATGGGTTACTACAGCTTAGCTGACACAGGCTAATTTGTGAACTCAGTAATATATCTGAAATCTTACATTCATTAAAATGGCTTGGATACATTGAATTTGATAGCTCTCCGCTCAGCTCAAAAGTGAAAGGTAATCTCAGAACATGCTTCTTGATTACTAAAGGAGCTTCATGTCCACTGTCATTTACAGATGTACTTCCTCTGGAAAGCAGTATGTTTTTCCTTCTGTTTGCTCCTGAATGCTCTTCTGCCATGAAAGTCACAGCATAACTGAAAATTTTAAGCTGTATTTGAAACTGACCAAACTTCTACAAAAATTCTATAACCAGAAAAGCTGATGAAACTCGCTGATAGCAGCATGTAAAATTCAGCAAGCCCATCCATCAGATTTGCATAATATAATTTCTGAAGTAAGCTAACATAGCTAGAACTAATAATGTCACAACAGACTGGGTGTGGAGGAAAGCAGATTTCCCAAGCCATAAATAAGATGTGAATACGTTCTAGAACACAAACCCAAGACATGAATGGAAACTATGAAGAGGGCACTGATCACATGGATGACTTCAGACAAAAGAAAATAATGTTGCTCTTGCAGGTTTCAGAGCAAGTACTGAACAAAGTAAGTATCCCATCTCTGTGTGCGCACTGGGTTCACCATGCGCAGGAGGCTGGCAAAGTCAGTGGCTGGCAAAAAACATCTTGAGTGACTTCACTGACTGATCAATCCAAAAGTCACAAGCTCTGATAACCTTTGCTCACTGTGATCCTATCCAGAAGCTTAAGAAATTACATCATATCAAATCATCGTGTGTCGGCAGAGCCGTATAATGATAAAATCTCTCAAGATGTTTCAAGCTCAACCCACTGCCAGCAGGAAATTCTGTCCCTCCCCACAGCCTCGAGAGGCAGTTGGCTGTTGCAGAAACTAGCATTTGTGTTTGAGTATTTTCAGGTTATATTTGTCCTCTCCATCAATCTTTCCCAAATTAGCATCCCGTTCCTTTCCAAATACTAGTCTATGGGCTATAGCATGCGTGACCTTAAATCCAAACTGATGCATTATTGATGATTATTGAAGAAATGGCTAAATTGATGTTGTCTTTGGAATCGAGTTCTTGATAAAGCAGGAAGCATTTGCTTTTTGCATTTCTCTTGAAGTAATTTGATTAAAAAATCTTTTAATACTACAGACTGCTCAGGAAGATGCTCCTGGCTCTGACCTTTTTTCATTGGTTTGTCTCCCACATTGCACCCGTTGCAGAACTGACTCCCGGGGTTGCTTTGTGCATTTGGACACCCACGAATGTGTTGTTTCTACATCTGTCCTTTCACAGTTTGGGGAACTCTGACCAGCAATTAAATTGTTCAGGATATGACCCTAGTTCTGTAAACAAATGAACCACTGTTTGCCCTGGCTATGTTAACAGCCACCTTCTGTGGGTTACTGGTAACAAGATTCCAATTGATAACATCCTGCAAATTTAATAGCTTGGTTAATGTGTCATCCTGAAGAGCAATAACAAATCACCCTGAACAGTAAGTCAAGTCACTGTCCTGGGCTGGGACCTCTTGGTGGCCTTGGTGAAAGTAGAATGTCAAAACAGTATTTTAAAAAACAAAAAAAAAAACCAAATGAAAACCACAGGAAAAGAGCAGCCCCAACCCCCCCAAACACCCACTGTTGTGTTTTACAAAAAAAGAAACCCCCCCAATGCAAAGCTGTTTTCAACAACAAATACATAATTCTTCCTTGCAGATGACCTACTAAAACATTTTTGTTTGTTTTTTTTTAAAATATGCAGCACTGTGCTATTTTTTTCCATTGACAGCTTATAAAAGACCACACAGACCATGTCCTTCCCGCTACAAAACTTCTTCCCTTTAAACCACATTTCCTTAAACTATAGGAATATGAATAGCAGAAAACCTGATCTTTCCTGGCTTTGTTGGCAAGGTACTGAAGACTCAAATACTTGTAGCTACGCAGATGACACAAGAAACCTGAACTGTTAAAACCCAAAGTATTAGTCATTGAAATGGAGTACGTACCACAGAAAAAGCTGAAAACAGAGTGACTAAAAATATATTCTCCTTTTAAATAGTTCAGTCATCACTTATCTTCTGCACTAGTTCTCCAGGCATCTCAGCCTTGCTTTGGTAATCTCTCATCTGAAAATATAAACCCCTTCCTGGTAAGCTGCATGAAAGCAAAACCCACCCAAGCCAGGGTTTCCTTTCTACTCTCAGCTCACCTCTAAATTCTGTCAGTGGCTCTACATGCTGCTCTGGCTGCCCAGCAGAGCTCCACAAAACAAAAAGGCTCCCCGAATGAAAAGAAAAGAGTTTGAATGCTTTTAGTATTTTCACGTTTCTTTGTCCCAACAATGCAGCTCTGTCCCCCGGGAATGAGCACATGCGGCCCGGCACAGTGGGGCATTCTCCAGCACTCATCCCCGCCAGCGCTGCTTGCGGCTGCTCCCAGGAGCCGTGCTCCGGGCTGACCTGCTGTGACCCTGGGGGACGGTCCCGCGTCGCACGACCCACCGACCCCACAGCCAAGGAGATCCTGCTTCCAGCACCGCCCGCCATGGTGGGCACGGGCAGGAGGATCGCTGGGCACAGCACCGCGGAGCCAGCGGGGAGAGAAATCAGTGCTAATGCCTCCAGCAGTGCCAGGACTGATGGAATTTCCTCTAGATGGAGGGACGGGAACTGCTGTGCGGTTCACTGTTGTTTTCTTCACAAAGCACCCAATTTTAAAGCCAACCAAAAATGACAGTGAAACTGGGATATGCACACAGGCTTTCAAAAACAAGCACATTGCTCTCTTAAGAAGAGGGAGTTCCCTAGAACTGCCTTAGTGTCCAGTAAACACAACCATTAAATGCTAAAGATTCTAAACATTACTGAAAGTTGATCTCAGCCAGGTTTCCTTCACTGCTCACTCCGTCTGTACATGGCACTTTCTGACAACTTGTCCAGGTTCTGTGTTGTTTGGGACAAATTCCAGAACACTGTGGAGGACTATCAGGAGGAAAATTGATCTCAAAGCTCCCTGGAAGGAATCACTTACCAAAACTGGAGAAGCTCTAACTATAAGCCCAAAAGTCATGGAGTTCTGGTATTAGAATCTTTTCTAATCACTAAAACATTCAAATCCCAGATTCTCTGCATGCATGGAAAATCTCCCAACACAAAATCTTTACCCCCACAGCAAGAACAGGTCAAACACTTTAAAGACAAACAGCACCTCAGTAGTGCAAGCAGCTTTCCCTGGTTTAATAGTGAGGCCAAGCTGGGCCACAAACATTGCTTACTACAGAGCAACAGCAGAGGAAAGAAGCCTAACTCAGTCTCACGAGAGGACAGACAGAAGACACGCGAATTCAACCCTCTGGCATCGCAATAGGCAGCAGCTTGCAGGCTGATTTTTAAAAAGCAAACTCCAGCAGCAAACACAAGTGCTGAGCCTGGGCATCTGCTGGGGACCCAGCTCCCTGCAGAGCAAAGCGGCCGCACGCACAACCCTGACACCAAGAAAGGAGAAAGACCGAGACGTACGGTTTGGGAGGCAGGCAGCGAGCCCTCCATGCTGGGTGCACGGCGAGGCGAGCGCACGGTCTCACCCCGCACCCCGCCGCCGGCCGGACATGCCGTACCACGGAGTTATGTTAGCAGAGACCAGCTCCAGCCCTGCCAGGCTGAGTTCTGCCCTGACAAAGCAGGACCTTGTAATACGAAGCAGCAGTACCCTGGGTGTCTTGGCAGAAGCCCCGAACGCATGGTTGAGAAAGCAACTGCAGCTCTGAACAAGCGAGGCATGAACGCGCTGCACAAAAGTTACTGAGTCTGCTAAAAATACTTTGTCACTGACCCCGTCAGGAACACAACTGAAGTGAGAGTCTTGTTTTCTGCAGAATAATAAAACCAAAAAGCAAAATACATCTGCTGGCAATGGTCTTAAAGTTTATTTAAAACAAACAAACAAAAGCCCAACACAGTCTCGAACAGGAAAACACATCCCATTTTCTTCCAGCAGGAAGACTGCTGGTTGAATGACACGCTTCAGACCTCTTCTAGAGCTCCGGGCAACCTGTAACCTCAGAATCTCTTCCTCTGTACCCTGACAGCAGAGGTTGCTGAGGCTCCCTTGACAAGTTCAGGAGCTAACTAACTGCATACAAATTCAAAGCCTGCCCTGCCACAGACAGCATGCGAGCATCCTGCTCTGCACAGCCTCAGTGCCTGGCCAATGGACCCTGCACAGCTTTGGGGTGCCCTACTGCAGTCAGGATGCCTGAAGAGCAAAGGAAGCTGTCAGACCAGAAACACGGCTGAAAGACACAAAGCACCTGAACTGTGCCTCCTTGGCGGGATGGAGGTTCTTCCAGAAGCAGACAGGGAGCCTTCCTCCTGCCCACCTCTGCCAAGAGGAATCTACAAGGCACGATGGGCAGAACAGATCTCAGGCAGGATCTGCGACGTGAAGAAGCCCTCTGGGGAAAACACATCAAGAGGAGGCTTTTATTTTATGCCTTGAGTAAGCATAGCAAGTACATTTTGGGCAACTGTTGGGTGGTGAGAGAGTTTATTCTTCTGGGGAAGGAGAAGTGAGAGAATTTCCCTCCTAGCTTCCTGCTCTGCAGTCAGACAACTGTGTTCACCATCTATTCATAACAGATCTATCCTTAAAAATAGTTATTTTTAAGAGATGTTAATTTATTCACCAGGCATGTTTTCACACGGAGTATGTTCTGTTAATTGCTAATCAGCCTGGTTGTCTGTACCACACTCACTTAGTAAAGTAGAGGTGATGCTAAGCCTAAGAGATTTCACACTGTGTATTCCCCTCACAGTTTTCCAGGTCACAAACAGGGATAATCTACATTAGCATATTCTCTGGGTTTGTAAACAACCACCTACATAGCAGCAGTCTGGCAAGTTTATGAGGATCCTGTTCCAGGGGCAGTCTGCTCTGTTACAGGCTGTTCCAAGGGGGCCCACCACGATTCAGCCCCCAGCTCCCAACCTGCCAACTATTCCCACCCGCAGTCACTGCCCACTGGCACCACGCTTCCCAAACCCCACTCAAGCTTCATGTGCACACAAACACCTCAGCAAATGCTGCTCCCTCCAAAAGGTTTTCCAGCTGCACGGCAGCACCACAAACAGCACACAAACAAACATACAAGCCTTGAACTGGCGCTGAAGTAAAACTTGTTTCTATGGGAATTAGCTCATAGACAAAGTCTTAAACTTCTGTTCCTTTTAATCAACAGCTTGGAAACCAAATGGCAAAGGCAGCATCTTCCCCATCTGAAGGACACACACTTCCTCCAGGCAGCCTGTGCCGTCCCCAGTTCCAAACACTGCCCTGCACAGTATTTTCCACTAACCCAGCTTATCTGGACTGTTTGCCAGTTAGAAGAGGGTAGTTGAAGTTACATAGCAAATCCCACCAAAAGCCCTATCCCTGTATTTCAGTCATGTAACCTTCAGCATCAATCTCACGACATGGAGCCACGTACAAACTGAGCAGTGATGTACTGAGAACAGTCCTGCCTCCTCCTTGTACCGACTTTTAACTGCTTAATGACTCTCCTCATTCAGAAACCTGACCTCAAAGGAGGCAAAAAAAGTTTCGTAAAAAGTAGCCAGTTGTTTTCTGCTTCCTGACTGGAGGTTTTCCACACATTTCTAAAGAAAATGGTCACTGATCAGCAGAAGACAGCTCTGCTTTGTTGTAACACAACAAAGAGTACACACAGAAGATCATATACAAACCTCACCCAGGAAACAGTCATAAGTAACACATGAAAAGACCCTCCAAGAAGCAATTCTGCTGAATAATAGCAGAAAAGTGTCGCACCTTGTTGAAAATAGAACTGATTCTTGTATTGGCAGCTGGGAGTTTTGGTCAAAATATCCACTGAGCCACTTGAGTAATTAAGTGTTGCTTCTCCATGGCTTAAGAAAGTATCTGATGCAATTTACTGCCCTTTTTTAAAATGTGATATAAATCCGATTGTTCATTTTTCAGCAATGAAATTAACAGAAATAAGGTTTCTAGTACTGCACAGTGAACGTCCAGCTGAAATACGACCACGGCTACCAAGCCATCAGCACTGCTCACTACATGCGGATTATTTAATCTTTCAGGTAATTACCTTCTGGAACAGAGAAGTTATTTAATCCAGAAATCAGGCTTACTCAGAAGAAAGCAGAAGAAACTCTAGACTGGTAATGCTCCGTAACCTGAAACGTGGCTTGACAAAGTGACAGACAGTGGCTGGTGCACGGGGAGATTTCTTTTTCAAAGTATACGTATGGTTTTAAAAGAACGACACATAAAATGCAGCCTTCACGGTAACGCAGACCCTGCACGTTGTGCAAACTGCTTGTATTTCACAGTCAAGTTGAATCTTTACCAATCTTCCCAGCATTTCATTTCTATTTAGAGGAACTTCAGAAAACTGCCTTCTTTCCCATGCGTGAAGAGCTGAGTGGTATTTCCTGACTTCAGGCCTCCTGGAGGAACAGTCACATAGGGATGTGCTGTCTCACTGGAAGTACTTGCTCCTATTCCCCTGCTATCTCAGTAACCATTTTCAGTCTATGAGGGCACTAAGGGCTCTTACCACCCATGGTACCATCAAAATCCTCAGTCTCACTCCAGCAGGATTCCTGGGTTACAGCATTAAATCAACTGCAATTTTCAAAGGAAGTTTAAGTCTTGAGAGTAAATATCTGCAAAGATTTGTCTGTGCTGCCGCTGCGCACAGTGAAGTTCTGAAGGATGGAAAGGGGCACTTTCAACATTAGAAACCAACCAACAAACAGACACGCAAAAAAACACCGCCAACAAAAAAACCCAAACACAGAAGACCCCAACAACAGCAAACCCATGCAATGTTCTACTGCCAATGATCAAACACTGCAGTAGCTGTCAAGAGCCCATCCCTGGAGTCAGCCAAAACCCGGGCCATGGTCCTGGGCTTGGACTAGACAATCTCCAGAAGCCCCTTCCAATTTCAGTGATTTCCAACTCTGGAATGCATTTTAAAGTCCTCAGTGTACATAATTTTGGACCTATTGGCACACGAATCCAGCCACCAGATCATCATTTACACATCTTTACATATGATTTAAATATCTCACTATATATATTTACATATCATTTAAATATCTTGAAACAAACACTGTCAATGAAACCTGATCATGAAGGACCAGGGCATAAGTGGGATGATCCTTGAGAAATATCCAAGTGTATCAGAAGTTGCCCATTAGATGAACAGTGACCAGAATTCAGGGATGATCTCTAGACACTACAAAACACTCTGAACAAATCAGGTGTAACACACACAGCCTATGTACAAAGATTTCACTACTGGTTCACCACAGGCCAGGCTGGCCAGAGCTCCAGGGCTCCTGCACCCAGGTGGTATGCGAGGGGATGAGCTGGTCCTTCAGTCTCTTCCCCGCCCCAGTTTTCCCCAGCTCACTAACCAGTCCCGTGTTCCCTTACCCACACCGACAGGGGCCACATTTTCCTGTCACGTCCATCCCTGCAGAGGAGGCCTGCCCTGCCCAGTGGGAAAGCCAAGCTTCCGGTCCTGCCTGGGTCTGGAAAGCCAATCCTGCAAGGCTGATGGGCCCAAGCCCAGTCCCACTGCATCGACACAGCGCGGCCGAGAGCACCCTCAGTAAAAAGCACAGAGAGCAACAATCAGCATCAGACAAGAACGACCCACAGTAACTCAGCGCGAGAGCTTCTTTAGTTATAAGCAGAGAGCAGCATTACAATTTAGGCCTTCCATTACCCTATTTTCACCAACAGATACATTTAACCCAGCTTATACAGAAGGTTGAAGATAAATCCATCCCATCCCAGTTAGCAACTCAACCACCAATGTGACCAACTGTCCTCAGGAGAGTTCACAGAGGGCAAAATGTGCTCTTCAGGCGCAGACTGAGGTCACGTCTCAAGACAGCAGCCCATACTGCTGGACTCTGCTTCAGGTCACAAATGGGCCACAGGATTTTTGGGAGCACTTCTCATACAGCTGGGGACGTTCCAAAATCCTCCTGTGCCAAGTGGAAAATGAAGCTGTCATCAGTCCAGGGTCAGCTCAGCATAAGGGCAGAGGAGCTCTTTCCTCTTGTTTTATTTCCTTTTAGTCTGTGGTCCATTTTTATTGCTGGAGAATGTTTTCAGGAGTAGTGGAACTCTTATGCATCACCTCTTGGTATTCAATCTCAAATCTATAAAGGAAACTTCTTATATTTGTGTGTTTGGCTTGAATTTATTCCTCCAAGGGAAAGACGATTATTAACTTCTCGGTGGTGATTTCACTTACGCAAATTCTCCTGTGTTCACAGAGCTTTTATAGCAGAATTTTAGTGATATAAGCCTCCAGCTGATGTGGGGCTATGTTGGGAGATCCAGCCTTTAACTAAAAAGCTGTTCAAAGCTGCTGCTTTAGTCTTTCTTGCTTTTATTTTATTCAAAGACCGCATTGGAGTAGGATGTGGTAGTCACTAGTTAGACATCAATTGTGTTGCCTTTATTTCCTAATTAGTAGTCCAGCTGTGCAAATAATTGATTTTTTTGGTTTTTGTTTTGATGGTTTGATCAAGGGTGTGTAGGACTGTTCCAGGTTAAACATTTGGTTTCATTTTAAGTTGTTGTTGAATAAAAAGTAAAATATTTTCAAAACCTTTTAAGACTAGAATCTTAATATTCTGTTTTGAAAAATCTTGAAAAGAAATGGTTTGGCTTTTAGGGAATGTTTTTGGCTGTGGGAATCTGATGAGCTTGATGTGCATTTGTGATAAGTTTGGGTAATCCATATTTATCTTTTAGTTTAGCTCTAATTGCTATTTTCAATTGTACAATACATTAAAATAAATCCCCTGCCATTGTCTTCTCTAAGAAATTTTATTAAAACTATACCTGCAACAGAATGTTTGTTAAAGCTTTCCTGCACACTGCCCTCCTGTCTTTTGTTGAACTATGTGAAAATACATCTGCTAATATTTTTCAGGTTGTTACTAAAGCTGAAACAGCTGGCTAGAAACACTCTGCTTGTTTTCCTGTCCGTCCCTGCACTCTGTTACACAAGGCAGCTTGAGCAGCCAGTAGCTGAAAACCCGACCACTTGCTGAGATCCATCTTTCATTTATTTTATCTCCTTGCCTGCATTTACGTCTAGTGACGCGGTAGGCTGAAGAAAGAAAGTTGAGAAGGTCAGTCTATTGTGTTGCATCTGGAGCCTGTGTATTTGCCCTTCCTGAGTCTGTTTATTCTCTGAATCATTTGACATGCTGCACGTTCTGCTCTGACCTTCAGCCTATTGCTAACTTCATTGCCTCGCCTAAAGGCCATGATTCTGCAATACAAGACACAAACTCTAGGGTGACTCATCCCAGATGAAAATCCACACGACTCAAAGCTTTGGTCCAGTTTAACCTCATGTTTCTGAATCAAAGTTGCTCAGAAAACTTTTGCAGCTGAACTGCATTTTGGCAAATTTCATGATCCCCTTGCCGTGTGCCCCTACCAGCATCTGATTAAACCTCAGCTGGTGACTGCAAAGGAAAATCTGACAGGGCAGGCAGCTGTGGTAGTGGTTGATTACACTCAGAGCTGAACCTGGTAAAGACAGGCACAGCCAACTGCTCCTCTGGATTGCACATCAAGTCCCAGCTGAACTGTTGCCTCCATTTCCTTTTTAAATGGTTCCAAACAGCACATTCTCCTTAGAAAAACTCAAATGAATGTACATTATGGTTGTGGAGCCTGAGCCCTGTAGCCAAGATTACACATCATAGGTCTTTAAAGGTTTGTTTTTTTTTTTTTTTGCTTCTTTCAGATGTTTTATTCTATGTCAAAGATCTGGAGTAGAGAAATGAATGCTGCTGGCAGATAGTGAAACAGGTCACATCCCCACCATGTATATCTTGACTTAACATTCTTAGAAATGAAATGGCAGTTTCACGATAGCATAAAATGCTATGCTAGCTCTATTATAAAATCTGTTGTTTGGAGCTTTTATTGTAGAATGATTTAAAATATTTGTTTATTTTAAATGGGGAAAATCTGTGAAGCATGCATTTCCACACAACAGGTGGAAAAAGAAAAACTCTTCTTATTCATTATCTGTCTCTATTTGCTTGCAGGAAAAGCCTTTACTAAAGTTGCGCACCTTAGTCTTTTACATTGGGTACATGTTTTCCATGCATAGTGATGTGCATTTCAATATATCTACTCTGCTGTAATTACTCTGTGGGAGTTGGCTCTGCCAAAAATGTTACAGAGAAAAAGCCAAAAGATACTCTTCATGTGTCTTCTGAAAAGTGGGAAAAGCTGCAAGGATTGAATGATAAGCCCAGGTACCTATTTTATGTTTTCACTTATATAACCTGAAGATTGTATTGAATTATGCTGTGTCTTATTACAATAACATGAGTGAAATAAACATATGTGAAAGGCAAAAGAAGTATAAAGATATTGAAGCCAAAAATGTTTGTAGATGGACAAAAATTACTGTTTCACAAATCTTTCCTGTTCTAGCATGGCAGGATTATTTTTGAATCTACCAAAGGATATGTGCAAAACCATAACCCAATATTTAAAATAAATATTTAGAAGACCATTAGAAGAGTGGGGAGAATAAAGAAATCATGTTGTCTTTCAATTCCAAACGATGCTTTAATTTTGCACATTTATGTCATAATTTGCTACGTGCTCCTTTTATATTTGAAACTAGAAAGCAACCTAAATGCTGTAGGTTTCCAGTAAATACGTGGTATTTCTGGCTTGCTGGAATCTGGATGTTCATGAACCTCTCCCTTGCAGGTTTGCTTGCTCCTATTCCATGCTCTATCCATTGCTCCTGAGGTGCCTCTCCTAATGCCAAAAGTGGGTGGTGTGGGAATCTGCCTGAACTCATGCCATTTTTATTGCAGGGTAGAGAGAGCTACTTCCCAGGCAGCTGGCAGGAGAAGTGCTGTGGCAGTGCCATCTGTTTCAGCGCTGCCTACTAGAATTCTCCGCTTGCTTGATGTGCCATCACTGTCTAATCAAGGCATGGAAGTGGTTAATATTAAAGCTGCTGTCATGAAAAACACTTTTTCCAGCCTGAAGAGCTGTCAGAAACTGCAGCCATGACTATTCTTCAGCTGCTGGTCCTCTTGGTATGTTTTTCCACACCACCTTTTTGAAAGACTTTGCTGTCTTGCTGATCTGTGAACCACCGTGTGTAACTACAGATCCATATGCTCAGAGAAACTGTTGTGTGATGCTTCAGATAGACTCTGAAATCATAAGGTAATCTCTTCTTAATTTTTTTAAAGCCTTGTAACAGTTTCCTGAGGTATACACAGGAACTGATTACCTCATGCAAAGCAAATGTGAGCTCCCTCCCCCATCTCCCATAAATAATCTTCCACGCAACTGCAGACACTGACATATTTATCTGTTGGCCACAAAGGCTGAGGTCTTTGGCAGCAGCTAGGAGTGAAAAACTGGAGATTAAAAAAAAAAGATGCAAAGTTCCTTTCCACCTCTTCCCCAGTTTATAGGGACTCATCTGGCCACAGGCCACTGAATGGTGCTGATCACACCCTTCAGGCAGTTAATTCTTTCATGTAAGTGAACTACGGTCACATTTGGACACACGATATATTTTTTTAATCTTATTGTCTTCTCCAGGTTAAAGGACCCTCAGATTGTGTATTTGACACTGAGTTAAATCAAGAAATGTGCTTCAGAAAAGTCAGCTCATGAGGGAGAGGAGAAAGCTGTAAGCCTGGAGATTCCCTTGGCCTTTGGGGTAGGAAATAGACTACATGGCAAAGTAAGGATGGTTGTCTAGGCATCCTCATAACCAATAGCCTGGATGTGAGGTTAAAAGTCAGCCTTTCCAACAGAACAATTCTTCAGACTTCCTGCCAGGATGTGAGGAGATGGTATCGCCTGCAAACTCAACAACACGATGATACAGTATCTGTGAATTCTTAATGTGTTAACGACTTAAAGATAATATGTCTCCAGTTGCACTTATTGCCAAATGACATAGGCAGGATCTTCTGTGTGACAGTGTAGCCTAACATGATACGATCATGGCAGGCTGGCTACCATTGGGTAGTCACTGCTTTATAATCACTAGTAAATATCAGGTGAAAAATATAAATTGAAAAAATGTTGCTTCCATTCTAAGAATTAAAACAAAAACTCACTATTGATTTCACTTGCTCTGTTGAAGCGTTGAAAAGAAAGTGGAAACTTTGTAAGTGTAAGATTCTAGTACCTGGAAGAACCTCGTCACATTCTTCCTATAACAATAACACGAACCCTTTTCCCAAGATGCTAAATGAGAGAACATCTGAGATAAAATTCATTAATTTGCTGTACCCCATCTGATTTTCAAAAACATTCCAACAACAAACCAAACAAAACCGATCCTCCCTTTTTTTTTTTTTACTCTCTTGGTGACCTGCGTGCAACTCTTGTTTTCAACTTTTTACTGTTGGAAGCATAAATGTAGACTTCCTGTATCCTATCATGGATATGAGCAACAGGTGGACAGGAAGTCATCAGTGAGGAACTGGAAACAGAGGGATTAGGAAACAGCCAAGGTGTACTCAGGCATGGTTTTAAGGGCAGCTACAAGTGTTCTCCAAAGTGAAAGGAACTTGTTTCTCAGCGAGATCCCCTGGACGATGTCATGGCAGTTAACATGCTGTGCAATTAGGATGAGGCACTAGGAAAACGTATTCTGCAAGTAGGGAAATCTTCAATAAATATCACATTTTACCAGTGGTTATCTGTCAGTGAGCCACATGTATTTGTCACAAGGCAGATCAAAGTGGAATGAAGGGTGGTAGAGAGGTCTGAAAATGCAGGATGAGGATTTAGAGAGCTGTTGCTACAGACTGCAGGAGTTAAACTTGATCTACTCGTGATATCACAGGGTTTTCCTTATGAAATGCAGCAAACCAATTCTAATAACATTTTTATTTTGTGCTTAACAACAATCCACTTGCTGCAGAAACCTTCTGGAGAAATGGGTCTTGGGACTGCTATGTGGGTTTTTTGGGTTTTTTTTTTGTTTTCTTTTTGTTTTTTTGTTTTTTTTTTTTTTTATAAACAGAATCACTTTTTTATTGCTTTTAAGCTACTGTACCAAATGGTTTGAGTATAGTTCAAAGTTGCTTTCATGTAACATACTACTAAATACCAGAGAGTTAAAAGCATTGTAGCATCATCTAGAGGCCAGACATAAACTACAGTGCATTGTTAATGTTGAGTAAAGCACACAGATAGATGTTAAAAGATGATTATAAGCAGGGTTTTTCAAATAACATAAATACTAGAAAATAGAAAATAGATGTTTCCCAATGAATTCCTTACCAGCAGAGTTAGGGTGCATAAACACATATACTATGTATTAGGAAACTTGTTTGGAGAAATATGAGTTTTCCCCTCACATGTGTAAATAAATAATCGAAGGTGGTAGAATAATTTATAATCTAAGTTCCATTTATTTACAAATTTGATGGACAGCTGACACTTTAATGAGACAGGTACATATGCCCTGTTGCGCATTGCAGCATGTGACAGATTCAATTTGTGTAGCAGCTATGTGACCCAAGATTCTCATTTTATTTAATATATGAAGAATAAACTTCCTTGTTTCCATTTTCCAGTTGTAAATTTTGTCTGTTTCTGAATGCATTTAATAGCCAGAGTAAAAATGGCCTGTTGGAGAGTTTTATGAGGAATGTCTTGCCAACAAAGTGCAGAGGTTTGAAAAGTTTATGAGAAGCGTGTGCCTATGTGTGGGCAGGAAAAGTGACTTCAACAAAGATACCTGAAGGACTTAGGTGCTCAGCTTCCCCTGCCATGCAATGGGATATGGAAGATCTGCATCTGAAATTTGTTTAAAATCAAATTTTAAAGCCAGCCTCTCTCCATTCAAGTAAGTGAGAGCACCTTACAACTGTCAGAAAGTTATGCGATTTCTACTTTGTAGAATTTGAAACTGAGTAGTTTGTTGATTTATTCAAACTGATTTGCTCAAATTGATATGGTGAACAGGTAATGTTGCAAATTAAGCTAGTTCCCTTGTGTCTTATTCCTGTGTACTGAATGAGGCCTGCTGGCCCCTCTAAGAGAAAGGTTGACATGGCCGACCAAATTAATTGTCTACAGACGTATATGAGACTAGAAATACAGATGCGGAAGTACTGGACTTTTGTACAGATTTACTGCCCTTTAAAGCGAATGTTTCTTTCTGGAACATAATGTCTGGCTCAAATAAGAAAATCTCATGAGAAGTCAACACTGCAGATCATTACATTGTACTGGCAATCTCCTGAGATGGGCTTTTCTTTTTTCAGTCTGGACAAATAAAATAAGCCAGTTAAGATAACAACCAATGAGCAATTACCAGATATGAGGAACTAGGGAGAAAAGTGGCAGACTATCTGAAGTACTCTCCTAAGCACTTTTTGCTTTGTGTGCTACTATAGCTTTGGTGAATACTTCTGAAAGGGTCAGTGGCAGAGGCAGCTCTGCCTAAACCTCAGGAGGCAATAGGCATGTCAGCACAGGAATAGGATTTTAGTTCTTTAGGAAGCCAAAGACCTGTCTCTGAAATATTCTCCTTTCTAAATGCATAGCTTTCTTCAAAATAAATCTCATTATCTATATCTAGATCACCCCAAAATGCAAGGTCCTGGGTTCAGGTTTCACCTGCAAAAACTTTTGTTTGGGACTTATTTCCCAGCAGGATCTGTGTTTCTGCCTGTATCCGTGTTTCATCAAGCAACAGAGATTTGGTTTATATCTTGTGTGATGGTTTGGCTAAAACTATCCTATTTCAAGTATTAATATAAAATCTCAAAAATCGCTAGAATACAGCACA
>JANHGB010040009.1:63521-80720 GCA_026283785.1 Coracopsis vasa | reverse complement strand
GAATGCTCCATCCCTGGCGGTGTTCAAGGCCAGGTTGGACAGAGCCTTGGGTGACATGGTTTAGTGTGAGGTGTCCCCGCCTGTGGCAGCGGGGTTGGAACTGGATGATCTTAAGGTCTTTTCCAACCCTAACTATTCTGTTTCTAAAAGAAAGTTGCATTGGAAAACCAAGTTAAAAGCATGCTCAGCAAAAACGTTTAAAAAAAACCCCCAACAACCCAACAAAACCTAGGTTTGAAAAGAATCTTTAAAATTCTCAGCTGAGCAAGTGTTCTCCTCCACAGAGCTGAATTCTGGAAAAGAAAAAAAACCCCAAACTAGAAGTATGTGCCACTTTCCAAAATTAAAGACAACAGTCATAGATGACACTCATACACTTGCAGATGGACAAACATTTCAACAGATTTCTGGAAGTTTTGGTTCTTCCAGATGAAATTTAAGTTATGTGACAATCCGAAGAATAGCACATTGTCTGGGGGGAGAGAGGGCAAAGGAACAGAAAGTGATCTACAGAAAAGGCACCAAACATCACAGATTTGGATGCAAATGGAGCTGCAGGCCAACAAAAGAAAGACAAAGATTTGTGTGCTTGCAAACACATTAAAAATACCTCAAGTACACCCCAGGGTGAGGAAGAAGAAACCATTAACCTGAACACTGAATTCCTGACACGAAGGAATCCAGATGCTGACAATCTGCTGTAGCCCCACACCTCCACCCTGACCCCAAGGGAATCACCCACTGTACGACCCAGCTGAGCAGTGGAAGGGGGAGCGTAACCCAAAGAAAGGGGGTATAAACTAGGGAGTGTGTGCATAACCATTTTAACAGCATTAGTCTTATTTTTATATGTTTCCGTAAGAATTAGATCCGGACTAGTAACAATTAGACCCTTAAGATTTCAATTACACTAAACTTAAATTCTTGTCTCTCCTTATATATAATGTGGCTCCCCTCTTCCCATAAACAAGACTTTGAGCCTGATGCCACGTGTGTACTTCACAAAGGTTACTGTTACCAGCCAGGGCAAACCAGTGCCTGGTACAGCCTGGTCTGTCACAGCAATTAAGCAATTGAAGATTAGTTTCTGAGCTTATGAAATGATCCTCAGCCTACTCCTGACCTATCTCAACCTGCAATTAAGCCATTACAGTGACCTGTCAGTATCTTGTGGCAAGATGCAAGCAGTGCAAGCCTAGCCCCCTACGAAGCACAACAAGGTTGTGCTCTTCTGCTGACGGAGGAGGACAGCCTCCGCCACCACAAGGGCTGGAGCTGTGTCCTCCACACTCGCAGGCAGCAGAGCTGTCCATTCAGACCTGCTGGAAGCCCAGGTCTGCAGCTCCAGGTTCTCGCAGCACCAGTTTTAAGACAGATAGTAAGTTACTGTTGTTCTGAAATGCTCCTCGCACACCAGTCTATCCACTCAGGTTCTTGCACACCTTGCTGTCAGGCTACAGGTAACTCCTGCATCACCTTCCCAGCCCTCCCTTGACAGTAACTCTGCAAGATCAGTGCTGTTTTAACATGACTCAGCTGCAGGTATATATACCTAAAACAATAGGTATAACTTCCAAAAGGGCCTGTGACTAACCCAATCCGTTTATGACATACTATTTCCAATACGAAACCAGTCCTTTATGGACAAAGCTACAAAATGTTTTACTCAGGATAAATCTTAAAAATGTTTACTACCTACATTAGCTGAATGGGAGAGCAAACCTTACAGCAGGATGTTGAGATGACTGCTTGTTCCTTTAGGAAATGGATTAAAGCCTAAGTGATCTTCTATACATCTGAAACATACTGTTTATAGCCACAGTAGACTTCCCACAGTCTCTCCCAGATGGGTGTCCCACGTGTGCTGCATGGTGTTTAGGACAAAAGGATTTGTGGGAAATCTTCCTGGCAAATAAATTACTGCTTTAAAAAACTATTTACAATTGGAAGGAAACTGCTCATTCCTCCACAGTACTGAAAGGGTGACACAGTTGAACGTGCTTCTTTCTTTCTGTTAATATGTAGTTTGCAGACCAATGTGCCTACTTGGAAACAGTCATTAGAAGCAACCAAGAAAAGCAAGCTCACTGTTAGTATGTTTTTGACACAGGGTCAACATCATCACTGGAAAATGCTGAGTCTGCAAATAAAGACCAGAAACTTATTCCAGAAGCACATGTGGTCATTTTTTAAAATGTGGACAGTAACAGAATATAGATTTAAGCTGTTAAACAAAATCCAAAGATATCTGGAATATTTATGAAAACTGATCACCAAATCTGAAGAGGATGAGGCCACAGAAGCCCTATCAGGGCACAGCAGCAGGGAAGGAAGCAGCGCCTCGGAAAGCTGCTCTACAAGGATCTCGCTGCACAACAGCAAGTCCCTTTTCCTATCATTCCTGTAGCCCTGGGCAAGCAAATGGCAACTTGGAAATATTTGGGGCTATGGAGCCAAAAGGCTGCAAATTCCCAAAGGAAGTGGACACATTCGAGCTGGGCTGCCTTCTCAGGGACACCAGAAGGTGTCAGCCGAGGGCTGACAACGATTCCCTGCACAGACACCCGGGATGAGCAACCTGACCTCACCATCACCACCACCTTGCTTTGACACCAACACGCAGCACGTCCAGATAACAGCAACCACATAAGAATCTCAATAGTAAAACGAACAAGGTGCTGCACAGCTAATGATTTCTATTTCAACAATATTGATTTTGTATTTTTTCCATAAAACCCTAACAATATCAGAAGGCTTCATGATTCCAGCATGGAAGCCTATGAAAATGCCAGTGCTCCCAGCAGAGCACAGGGGGGTTTTACTCTTTTTTGAATTTTCCTCCATCCTTTCATTCTGTTATTTTAATGCTCTTAATGGTTTTACTCCTTTGAAGTAATCCTGACTTTATTCCTCTCATATCCCATTATTACCTATTCGATCACCACTGTCTGCTCACCACACTTCTGCTCTGCACACTGCTGATACAATCTAAAGAAAATGACTGGTTGAAATGTATTCATTATCCAGATATAGTGTGCCAATAACGCTCCAAACGTCAATCAGGAGGCTGTAACAGCTCACCAAGGGCCGGGGGGCAGCACACATGGAGTGCTCATCCCCTGTCCCAAGGGACAGGCCTACCCTGGTCACCTGGCACAGTCATTGCCTGAAAAAGCACAAAGCATTTTTGTTCCTACTAAAGCGATCGTAAGACTTAAGGGTAAGACTTGTTTTTGTGCAGGAATGAATAACCACCAACATTTTCCTGCCAGCAGAGAAAGAAGCAGGACATCATTCAGGAATTCCATATCTCTATGACATTCCATGTCTCTACGACAGCAAACATCAGCTTTCAGGTAGCCACCACCAGAACTAACCTGAGGCACTGGCTGCAGCATAACTCAATACAGAGGTTGGCACTGTCATTGCTTGCATGACACTGATAAAAGCCCACATGGACACAATTCCTCACCAAAGCGCTGCTGCTTTTTTACCTCTGGAACCTGAACACGGCTCTGTTTGTCCACATCTTAACATGTAACCCATTATTCCGCAAAAACCTCTGACAGTACAGGACACCAAAGTGAGACTCACAAAGGCTCCATCATTTCCATACTGCCACAGTCCTCATTTCCCAGCTCAGTGGGCTGCCTCTACGAGAAAAGATGTATGCAAAAGTATTTGAATTTTGACTGCTTGAAATACAAGACCAAGTGAAATATCTCAGTAAAACTTTAATTATTACATTATTTTCCATGCTATGACAATCTCGTTTCTCAATTCCTATGCAAAGCCTGACAATATGCAGCAGGATTATTACACATGCAAATATATGTAAATGAGATGCTAGAACAAATCCAATCTGTGGTTTTGGGATAACATTTTGCCCTTCTATTCCAACAACAAACTGAGAGAACAGAACAATACTGTGAACTAAAAATATTCTGTGTGCAGAGGACTATTAAGAATTTACTCTCCCTTATGCCAGAAAGTACTCAATGTCCTTAATTCCTACTAGGAGCAGAGGATCTTGGCACCACACAGAATCAGGCTCATTGGAGAACCATACAGACAGAAGCGAACCCTCACAACATCAGTCTTTACAAGCCAAGTTACAATAGCAAAACAGCATGACATTTACCTGGAAGGGACTATCCTACCCCATGGTAAACTGACAGCTGCCCCTGACCTATCCCTGCACTTCACATAAACCAGCGTTGTAAAGATACAGAAGAGATTTTATTATGCTTTTGTTTGTATGATATATATTGTATAACATATCTAACAACTCCAAGTTGCATCAACACACTAAGCAGCAGCTCCACTGCCTTTGCAAGCTGCGGTCACAACGCACCCAACACTTCGGTCTAACCCTATTACCTGAGGAAGGCACTGCCTCGCTGAGTCCCAACCCTGGGCCAGGGGCTTTAGACAACACACACAGACTCTTGTCTCCAAAAGTTTGCAGCATACACACATAAAACATGGGGAAGGGAAAAAGAAATAATACAATCCAAACAAAACACTCTGGGTTAACAATACAGTATTATGGGGAGATTAACCTCCTAAACTTCCCAGCAGTGAGCAAGTGGAGAACCTGGGTTCCAGGATCTGCTCCAGGTCTTTCCTGCTCTGAGGGGTCCTGGCTATTCACAGTATACAAGGGAAATGAATTAAAACATTTCTTTTTCACTTTTGCCAGTTACCTCGTTGACATGGCCATGCTGATACAGATAAGAGGTTTTTTTCCTTCTCCAAACTGTATCTCAGATACAGCACCTAGTGTTAAAAAGCAAGTGTAACAGTTTCCAGCAGGACCAACTGAGCAGCAAACAAATCCCAAACACTAATTAAGCTCAGAACAGCATTTACATAGGCAAAGTTGAGCATAAACTTAAATCATGCAGCCTCAGCTCGCACAGAAGGATGGGGCTTGACTCCACAAAAATGGAAGGTATGCAAATAGTCTGGATGTGTTTAACCAGTCTTAAGCTTCAGTAGTAAACTCCAGACAGAAGCACATGGGATCCCGTTCATCCGTGCTTCACAAATACATTTGCAACAGGTAAAGCTTCTGCTGTTCCAGTAAGAAGCACTGACAATTCCCCAGCAGCCTGCAAACGCTTTTACAAGCCTCTAATCTCAGTAATCCAAGCCTGGTGACTTCCTACATCCACATGTAGCAAAGTCTTTTATAGTCACAGGCAAACCTTAGACTTACTAACTGCAGACACTGTCAGCATTATGTAGTGACTACAGGATGCTGTCTTACCAACAGAACACACCGCCACCGTTTTCAACACACCACAGTGCAAGAAGTCATTAAAAGAGAACAAAATGTCCGTTACTTTTTCCAAATGACAGAAACTTGAACACTGGGGGAAAATAAAGAAAGAAAGAAGGGAAAGCAAAGCAAGGATTTCTGGTACAAGAGCAGCACCAACCCCAGGGGTAGAGATGGATGAGAGGGCAATGACGGAGGCCTGAGGCACCAGGCACAGCCTTGACACTGAGTGTGTGGTGGGAGCAGAGAAGCTCCACAACACAGGCAGACAGCTACTGTGAGCAGAAACAGGCTGCACCACAACAGCATAGGGAACAGCAGATCAACTGGTGACAGAAGACATGAATCAGAAAAACAAGAATTAGATTGCTTGACTACAATTATGCTGGTTTTGTCATTATCAAATCACAACTTTTCCATTACGTATGTTGTGGGGTTTTGTCTTTGTAGCTTGTATAGCCCATATGCTCACAACAGATGGATCAGCGCTGCAGCTCAGTGATATTTTTCTAATTATAGTTGGGATTTATGAAATTCTTAAAGAATTTCCAAGGAAATACTGCCTGCTGAGGCCAGGTGAGTCTGAGCATCTTCACTGTCATCAGCAAACACCAAAATCAATGAAGTGAAATTGATGAAGGCAAACTTATTTAAAAGATAAGATCACAGGGAGCGGAAGGAGACAAATGTACAAAGTCTTGAGAAAGTGAATATGAAACAAATTAAAAGAAATCAAGTGCAGGTTTGCTCATCTAATTGCATCTTCAATTTAATGCTTTTAAACAACAGGCCATCTTTATCCTGTAATTTTACATGTGTGAATAAGTGTACAGCTAGAACCAGTACTGCCTCCACTTAAGTGCACACTTAAACATGTCAAATCTCTGAAGTAAAACGTAGCTTACACAATGTGAGATTTTTGCCTTTAGCTTACTTAGAAAAGACTGATGTGTCCGAGGGCACTCCAGGTTTCTGAGCCCACTTACGACTATGTACAATCCAGGAAAAACACAGTCAGGTTTTTCTTTTTAGGGAGTGATCCAAAAGAAAACTAAGTGAGATTTTAAGAAATACACGGAGTGAGAATGGAAAAGTTCGTACAACGGAACTCCAAGCCCTACCAACAAATGCTGTGGCATTCCCAAAGTGTTTATTTGGGTTCTACCTGCAAGAGTACCCATAGCTTTCAGAACATGCATCAGGAAACAATTCCCAGCTAGAGCAAAGGAACTGGAGGGCTCAGGTTAAGGAAGATGAGGTATGAAACCCCAAAGCAGCACACATGCTCTGGGTCATGAGAGAGATGAGGTGTGTTATTCCCTAGCTCCCCTCAGCCCTGTGCTCCCACACTCCATGCACACCACAGAGACACAAGTACCAAGAGGAGAACGTGACCACTGCTGGAACTGCTGCTTGCCTATCTCTTGCTCACATGCTATGAGGATGCTGCTGCTGCCACTTTCTGTAACACTGGTTTGTGAGCAAGCACGCTACATTTTATACCACCAGCATATCAGATTTTCCATTCTCATGTTTCAAAGATTTGAGAGATCCATTTCTCTCCAGGTACCTCAGGAACTTCAGCCACTCTAGATCCTTACCCTGCCAAAAGCCTATGTTATAGCACAGGGGGCATGCTCCATATGCGATCCAGAGATGGCTGGTCCAGCAGTCTTACTGCTTGTCCCCTTTTCTTCCCACTGCATCCACCAGTTCAATACCACAAAGGAAAACCCTCTTGGGCAAAACCTAAATTTGAGGTCAGCTTGGGCACACTATAAATGCTGTACAAAGCTTCTCCACCAGGCTGAAATGCCCCAGTTAGACAAAGGTGTATTTCCCTGAACTGTGGAAGAAAGAAAAAGAGCAAGGGAGCATTTCCTTGGCTACGTCACTTTAGACCCAGAGTATACAACTGTATTTTCTGCTGGAAGCGTGGTGCAATATGCAAATACTAAAAAGCAGCTGGAAATTCACTGAACTCTACAGAGGGACAACTGGTCACAGAGGTTCTTGGATGGTTTAGCCCCCAAAGAAGGCCTTTCCTTACATGCATTTCATTTGCTTCTTTCAGACTCCAGTCTCTTCCCTTCTCTCTTAAATGGAGGGGAGCAAGCCTGAACAGCCCCTTTTCCTCCAGTCACAGAGCACAGCACCTGAGGACACAGCAAAACGCAACCAGAATGACTGTCACATCCACCTCGGATATGACAACTTGGTCAAGTAGCCAATCCAGAGAAAACACTTCTCAATAGGAAGTACAGCTGCTGCTTCTCAATAATCAAAGCCCTTTATCAACCAAAAACTGACTCCTAAATTTGTTACCACACATAGCAGATGCTGTAGCAGAATGCAGTTATAGCAGCTTAATGGTTCTTATTTTCCAGTCCCTCCTGCCAAGTGATCCAATTCATACAGGCCAGTGGCACACCCTTACCCAGAAACAAATTTTGAGCATGGACTGCCAATACATTTGTATTTATTTATAAGCTGTATAATGTCCTACTGAATACATTATGTACATTATAAAACAAACAAAAAAGGAAATTATAAAGGAAAAGATAAAAACACTATTTCAAAAAATATTTTACTTATTAATGGTAAAAAAAATACTTTCTTCCCACACTCCAGTGGATTGTCTTTGGCCACTTCGCTCTGGAGACTCCTGATCCAGCTGAAGGTGGATATGAAGCTTGCTTCATAAACTTCAGTTGTTGGATTTGGGTACAAACTCAGAAAACTATCAACATTCCCCAAAATTCTCCCAAAACACAGATCATGAGTTCACTCACAGCAAGCAAATAAGCCTGGAGCTATTAAGAGGCCTCTTAATGGCTCAATCAGCATGTCTCAGTTGCAAAGTTAACCCATCTGAGGGGAGCCCATGCTTTTCCTGATGACTTTATTACTATTTCTGTTCTTTTAACTGTTGGCAAGAAACAAAAGCCTCAGATGCAGCTGCAGGCAGACTCCTCCAGTGCTTCTCCCAAGAGAAAACTTCACTCACTGCCTTAGAATGCTAGTGCAATGTATGCTAACACTTTGTAATTACCATGTACAAATGCAAGATATGCTAATTTCCAGATGACTATCAGGAAAATATATTGAGAGCATATTATACCACCAAAAACTCTGAAAAGGTTTTCCCTTAAGAGTATCTCAAAGTAGGTTTCAAGGGGAGGAAAACAACGTACAAGAGAATAACCTTGGCGCAGAGGCAAGGTGAGGCAACCTCCAGATGACTAAAGAGATCTCATTCATCTCCAATCCATCATTATCAAGACAACATCAAAGAAACTATTATATGAGAGCAAATTTTCATAATGAAAAATCTACACAAACTTGAGGACCATGCTACCTTAACAGCATCAAACACTAGCAGGATTGTTTCTCTTGGTCCAAGAGTCATGCTCAGAGACTCTATAATTAAGAGCACACAAACCAGAAACCAATTTCACAATGCTCCCTATCTTTATCAAAGGGTTCGTCCTCCAGTAACAAACAACTATTTAACAAGGCTGCAAAGAATTTTAGGAAAATATATGTTATATCTAAAGTTGAATCAGAAACCTAGGTTGGGTTGAGTTGTTGGTTGTTTTTGGTTTTTTTTAAAAAGGTGTGCATCAACTAAATTGGTAAGACGGTAAGACAGGGACTACTTCTTGATATCATCAACAAACAGATATACATAGCTTTGCAAGAACATGTCCCAGAACAGACAGTGTCATCTCAGTGAAGGCTTTTTCCACACAGGCCTGACAAAGCAGGACAGACAGCTGTGATCCTGTATCAGCACAGTAGCCTGGCTGATCTAGATCAGGTTCAGTCAACCTGGCATTGCAGTTCAGTCACAGGCTGCAGCCAGTGTTACCAGAGGCTCTCCGCAGCCTAAAAGATCAACAGCACCATTCACTCAAACAGGAATTCCTCAAGTTTATAAAATACACAGTAAAACAAGAGGGGAAGAAAAAAGCTGTCTACATAAATGCAAGGTTTTGTTGCAGGAGCTAGATAACAGCTGCTGAGAACTACTCTGGCTGCTGTTCTTCCCATCACTTCTTGTTTGACTGTAGTGTGCCATCCAACCAACCTAATGTGCTTCAAAAGTAGCTCTCATTTCACTGATCAAATACATATAAAATAAGCCACCTGCCATGTGAGAAAATGACTAATGTTTGCATCTTTTAAGCTCTTTGCTTCACTAAAGAAACTTTTGAACACAGCAGTATTAGTGTTTGCTGAAAGAAACTTGTTTTCAAAAACAGGATTTAAAAGCCTTATGAAAACACACAAGGAGATGATAAAGACCAAAGGTAAATCTGAGTAACTTACTGCTGCTGCGGCCTCCTCTCCACCTACATAGATAGAAGAAGCAATCTCCATCACGGACAAGTTCGTGGGAGCATCTGTAGTAGATGACGACCTGGGCCGACCTGATTGAGTATCTTGGGCAGACCTCCTGTTGATCTGCGGGCTTCCTTTCGGAGCATCTGCCTTGCCCCACCTGCTGTGCAGGCTCGTCCCTCTCTTCATTTTAGGTGGCACTCTGATCTGCTGGAGCACACGGTTCAGAGCTGTGGGGTGGGTGGAGACACCATCAATTTCAGCACAGACGCTTTGGCTTTCCAAATCCATGTCAGGCTCCAGTTCAGCCTGAGCTTGCTGAATATCATGCGGAGAAACTGAGGACCTCCTGCGCTGATGCTGGAAAAGGTGCTTCAAGCCTTGACCAATCACATTAATGTTCTCCAAAGCATTATGGGTTATTTTTGATAATTTTTGCTCTGATTCATGTTGCCTTTTGGTCTCTTGATCTTGGGATTTGCCTCCAGGATCAGGATCATCACACAACTGTTCAGTGCTAGAGGGCTCCATTGATGACACCCAACAGGTTTATTTCACTATTCATATAAAATTATGTCCCCTGTCTTTGAGAGGCTTGTGTTTTTAAAATGCCAAGATTGTCAGCCAATTAGGTGTGCAATTGCTTCAAGAGTGACTACACATGCAGCTGTGCCACGGTGATCTCATGCTTATCTAATGTTAAACAAAAGAGTCATTATTATACATCCATGCAGAAAGTAGTGGGTTAAAAAATCCAAAGCGCAAAACATGCCATTAACAAAACAATATGTATCAGTTTTCCAAGCATCCCTCCATGTGGTATTAGTTGCATCTAGGCTGTAAGCAGAAGCCAAAGCTTGTATGAGACAAGTCATTCATCACCTGGGGGAAGAAGCCCAGCATAAAGGGTATAGGAAAGCAAGAAAGTAAAAAAAGCTGTTCAAAAGGGGGAGAAGCAAGGAGAAACCAGTGGGGTTTTGTTCTTTAAGAACAAGCCCACAAAAATATTTAACAGAGCATGAAGTTAAACTTCTGAAGGGCATGCTAGTCTCTTTGGTAGAACTTATTTTGTTCCTTGACAAAGATCTGGTATTTCGTGCTTCAAATGTAACGTCTGCTCAGCCTACCTGGTTTTCCTGTAGAATACTTAACTTCGCAGTATTCAGCATATGCAAGAAAACAGAACACTTCCAAATCAGTTATGCATTTCCAAATAGTTAAGAAATGGCTTATTACTGCCAACATCCGCTGATGGCACTGGAGACTAGATGTGAAAATCTGTCTTCAAGCAGGAACAGGCAAGTGAAATGGTTTCAACTGGCATAGTCTTGTCCATAGTTCTCAGAGAAAACAAAAATGTCTTTTTAAAAGTAGATTAAGCAATCAATCTGAATAGGAGCAGCACCGTGTATGTATAGCTCAGTCTCTAGCAGAGAGGAAACACGCAGCTTTTCTCCAAGAGAGCTCAACCTTCCTGTCATCTGAGCTCAGGTAAGAGCTGGTTATAGGACGCTGCAGCTGAGTACTCAGATAGCAACTCACTATGGGAGAAGTACAGCAAAGGAATGAGGAAGGAAGGAAGGAAGGAAGGACACATTATCTGAAAGAGTTTCACATCAGCACCATGAGATCACATGCTCGGAAGCTGATCATTGTTTTCTTGCAGGAGAAAGCTTTGATTAGGCTTCTCTAAATACAGAAACCAGACCACAGAGTTCTACCTCAATTTTAGCAGAAAGCAGCCTGGGGTTTAAATAAAAAATAAATAAAAACAGCAACAAAATTTCATTTGAAATGCAACATATGTTTGGGATTTGAAGGCATTCTTTCTTATCTTAAAACAGCTGCAGAAGCACAATGCATTGAGGTTACCATTAGAGCACTCAATTTTTGCATCTGAAACCTGACAGAATGGGTTAAACAGATATTCCAAAATGCTTTCCAAATTGACATCCAAAAATATCAGAAGAGCTGCCTCACGCTCTTTTTCAAATGTCATTGCTATCAGCTGGAGGCAAGATGCAATTCTGTACTTACAGAAAGCAAAGTGCTGGAGTCATACGGGATTTTCTCTCAGTACTTTGAACATGCTACAACCACTGAGTGTAAATACATTGGCCAGTTTGACATTGAATGCAAAGTAATAAACTACATACCAGAAAATACAATGCATTTACCAATTCATGCAGAAATTGTGGCACAATCAAGTATGTACAAATAAAAGGTTGGCTGTGCATTTTTTAACAGTTTCTTAAACAGCTTCAAGTGCCTTCATGAGCAGTGTCATGCTTTGACTTTTGAGCTCAATTTGTCTTTTCTTTTTCTTGTGCAGTAAGTTTTCCAGAAAGTTGAATTGCAGGTTTCCAGCCAATTTAATTTGGTGGGGAAAAGAGACAAAACTAGAGATTGCCCTTTTCATCCAACAATGGTTCAGTGAACAAATCTCACTGTCCCCAAATTATTAGGCATGCAAAACACAAATCTGACAGTTGACCCATAACTGCCTTTTTCATTTTAGCCAATTCCCTTAGTAATCATTTTTCAGTCAGGACTCATGAAGAACTGTAGTTCATATCAAAGATGCCCAATACACCTTCTAATCAGTATATCTGTGATCTCCTGCATGCTTCCTATCCAGATTATCACTGGTAATACTGCTGATTTGAAAGAACACCACTTCAGTCTAACCAGAGTTCCATGCATAACCTTCTGGAAAACATCATCCTTCTTAAATTAGCTCTGTGTCAATTTACAGACCTGAAATAAGTCAGCCAACAGTGAGCTCACAAACGTGTCACTACTACCCCTGAAACTACACTGAGCCTTCTCTCCAAGGCCTTGTGGTCTTCTGACTACTTGTGTTTCCATGTGATGAGTCTGTTGTGAGCCTGAAATGAGCTTTTCAAATTGCACATCTGGTATGAAGATTCTTAAAACTACTCATTTATCCTAGTATCTACTTTTGGGGGAAAAGGTACTCATAAATGTGAAGAATTGTCAATCAGCAGAATTAATCAGCATTAGGATTCAAGTTTTGTACTTCCCTCCCCCCAAAAAACAAAAACACCATTATACCCTGTTTGAGAGAGGAAACAAAGTACTTTATAGCATGAAGCTCAAAAACATATGTTTCTTAGTCATACGAGAGTACAATACACGGGGGACAAAATGTACAATTTCATATACAGTCACACTGAGCAGATGTTATAATATTATTATACCCCAGAATATTGCCCTTCATTGTGCAGTCATTTCACATTAGCACACAGAAACAAAACAGTTCAAAAGGAGAAACTGGCAAAAACAATATTAGAGAACTGTGAATATATAAACTAGTACTTGCCTCCATCACTTGCCCTTTAGCATGGCTGACATACAGCAGTCCCTCCACTGAACAAAACTGCAAAAGAAATTGGGTATGAGATGCAGTTCTTGGACATGGGAGGAAAGTTGTACATGAACAAAGTGAGCATGGTTCCATCCTCATCCTCCTCCCCCCTCCTCCTCCCAACATTTAAATGCAGGTGCCTCTGGAAGCTGGGCTATTTTACACTCTTTCAAATAACTGGAGAGATACAAATATAATTGCAGTTAAAACTAAATCTTACAGAGTTAATCAAGAAGTCCTTATTGAAGGAATGCTTTCTTTAGGGGCTTACAGCCACCAATATATAATGAAAGCCCAGGTAGGTTTCAGGGTTCCAGCCTACAAGGTCACACTGGCCCACGCAGCTTTTATTTTCTCCTCCTACTCAAGTCATGCCAGTGTTCTGAGCACAGGTCAAACAGCTTGCTCATGTTTACCTGGAGCTCACCTACCAGGACACAAGAACTGAGAGCACTTGAGACATGAGCATCTTCCAGTCCATTCCTCAGGGAAGCCTCTGGCACCTTTGGCTGAGCTGCCCCTGCACTAACAGCACCCTCTGCCCAAGGGCAAATGAAACCAACCCTTGTGCAGGACAGCACCCCCACGATGGCAAACTCTGCACAGTGCGCCAGCCATGCAGGGACACAGCCATGGACCCACTCAGGGCCCCAGCACTGAACGAGCGTGAAAGACTCAGAGACCCGAGCTCAACCGAGGCAAAGCACCCGGCTGAGGACGCCATCCCGGCTTCACTCTCCTTCCCTAGATGGGGAACAGAGAATTTCAAGGGCATGTGGATGATCTGTTCAACGTTTCTGCAACAAGCCCAAAGCAAGGCCAGGTGCTGGCTAGAAGAACACAGCAAAGGATGACAAAGAGGACAGCAAAGAGCAGATACAACAACTGCATTTCTTGGGATCAAGAGCCAGACTCTTACACTATTCTGAAACACAAAGGTGAGCAGTTACTCAACTAGATCTTGAGAAGGGGGACACAAGCTTTGTCTTACTACAAGCCTCTGCACAGCTGGGCAATTTTACCATTTTATTACATGTCAGATTCCCACCTCCAAGACAGCACAGATAAAGAGAACGTTACTCAGAACCACTGCAGCGGGATGCTAGGATATGGAGAATGTGATGACAGCAGATATGAAGAACCTAGAAAAATGAATGAAGGCATTTTTTCAAAGATCTCAACATAGAAGAAGCCACACTTCTGCAACAGTGTGATTGGAGAGCGAGGCCCAGAGCCAGAGGTATTGTGAGCGTACGAGGTTCCACCAACATCACTTCAGAACCTTCCTACTTTTTCCTGAGCTTTGCAAAGCTACTGCACTGGGCTAATCAAAATTCCTGCCCTTTCCTATACTTATGAAGAGTAGACACAGCCTTCTTTTTTTTGCATATATAATGGCCCTATTGCAGAGCCCTTTACCCAGAACAAATGCATCAGCTTAATGAATTCCCCTTCAAAACCACAGTTCTCTGTAAGTAAACTCTGAAGTTACCACTGAAACCCAGCTCGGAGCTGACTTAACTGCAACTGCAGTACTTGTTACAACAGTACAGAACTGCAGAAACAGGGAAGAAAAAGGTAATTTTCAACAAAAGAAAAAGATCCCGCCTTTCTGTAGAATGTTTCAAATACCTATTATTTATGCTGTATTTGAACATCTCCAAATCTTAATGTCCATGTTGAAGTACAATTACCTAAGGAACCCTCACATTTCATAAACAGCTCAGTTTAATAGCTCATCATGGAACTGTAGTCCACAGTTAGCAGGGATTTTAGGTAGGAGATGCTTGCCATTCCTCCTGTTTGGCAAAAGAAAACCATTTTTTAGTTGCTTCAGGTTACAAATCATTTCCATTAAGAAATAGCCCAGCTCAGTCTGAGAAGTCCCATATTATTTTCAGAAATTCATCCCAAAATGGATCCTGTATCTAGGCAAAGAGTTTAGTAAGAAAAAAACTACAGGGGCAACAGTCACACACTGGAAAACCATGGGAAAATTATGGGAACTGGGAACCCTAGAAATTATTTGTATTTGCAGGAGGATTAAGATATTTTAAAAGTATCATTGTTCAGCAGCAAGAAGCAGCAGAGCAAGTAAGGAGAGAAAGCTCCGGATGTGCGCAACTAAGCCTGTCAGAAAGAACTCAAAAGAAACCGGAATGGGCGTAAGATTCAAGAGGTCTGCAGCTTGGAAAACATTCAAGGAGGAAGACAACAGTGAGAGTAAGTAATTTGACCCAAAAAAAGCAATTGGATAGGGGCACAATTACCCAATACCTGGAGAAACAGGTACATTTAGCCATTATAACAGACATTTTTAGCAATTGTAACAACTTTTTAAAAGTCAGAGTGGAGAACTGGGCAAGAATAGAAGAAAAAGGCCTACAAGAAATAATTAATGCGAAGAACATAAGAAAGATGGCATAACATGGGGGTGAACCAACAGAAAACAGTACTACTGTTAATGGAAAGTATAAGTGTAGTTTTCAAGACATAATTCTTCTTCCTCCTTCTCCAAAATTCACCCAAGAAAACATTTACTGGAATTTTAGTGAAGTCCAAAAGAAAAAACAGGGATAAGAGGTAGACAGCAGACAAAGGCCCCCACCTGGCCACAACCCTGACACTGACAATACTCTATGGAAGAACAGAAATGGAGTATGACTGAAAAAAGCAAACAGAGGCAAAACCAGAAAGACTCAGCATATCAAATAGTATAGCTGGGAGATGGGAGCGTGTGTGTGTGTGAAACATCTTCAGGTATGTGTAAAACAAGTCAAACCTGCTGAAGTTCTGCATCTGAGATTTTAGAAAAGGGGAATAGCCTGAAGCCAGCTACTATTGATGAAACTGGAAGGAATGGCAGGAGGCATGTGCAGGAATTCACTGAATTAATCCACAATGCTCTGCAAAAGAAGTCCACACCATCCAGTACACTGAGAAAGGGAGCACCAGATGGAGAGAAACTGCCACTTTAATAGGAACAAGGGCCACAGGGCAAAGCAAGAGACCTACAGCCTGGTTTTTAAGCCAGCTGTAGTGTGTTACACAGCAAACCCAACACTGTAGAACAGGTTTTACCAATTTCTGCCTAATAATTTCCCTAAACCCTCCAACCTACTCTCAACTTACCAAGAATTCAAGAAGGAAGTCAGCTGAACGATGCCATCTCTGCTACCCTTGCTGTCTCTTCTCACACCACAGATTCAGCAGGAACAGAATCTGGTGGATAAAGAACAGGCTGAGAGAATGGAAATCCTGGACTAAATCAGCTTTGTCAGTCTTGTCAGAAGACCTCGAGTAAGTCAGCCTCTGCCTAATGTTTGCCCATACACAATGTATAAACAACCCAGCTAGCTGAAAAAAGGAGTAACACTGAGGGTAATACCAGTGAAGGTGCTCTACTAAAACACTTCATAATGAAGCAAAACACTTGTATTCCTTTGAAGGCAAGGTGTACAGATATCCATTAAGAATAACTCAAGCTCAGAGTGCCAAGCTGATGAATTTTAGAAAGGTATCCAACTGTATTCTTTTGGTAAAAGGATTAAGTCAACTGACACATGCGCTATAAATGAATTCTTCATTTATTAATGCCATAATTTACACAATGAACCAGTTGTATGAACACCAAAGAACACAAAAACTCACACCAGCACATTGTTAATAAAGAGAGGCTGGTAGGGAACTTAAGTATGAGTTACACAGTCATCACCAAGGAGCAACTTAAGATTTTTAAGATATTCAGGGACAAAACCAGCACTAAGTCTAAGCCCATACAAAACACAAGACATATAACCTCCCTCCTAGGATCCTCACAAGCCTAAAATACACCTACACAGTCTATCCACTCATTTGTTAGGGGTGTGCTGCACGTGACACATCAACAAATGGTCATTTCAAGGGGTTCGTCAGCAGAAGATTCATGCTTTGGCACACCAAAACGTATTCACCGTTTCTACCACTGCATCCATTAATGGTTCACACGCTTGTATGCTCAAGGGTAGCGTGTTCAAAGAGATATCAAAAGGTGATTTTTCAACATCAGCCTCTTCCAAATCTTCGTGGTCAAAATTTTTTGGTTTTTCTTCCTTTACCATTTGATCAAAAAGTTCATTGTATTGGTCAAATCTTTCAAAAAGAAAATATTTTTTAAAAAGATCATTTAATTTATCTATAATCT